>PVJH01010807.1:0-71872 GCA_004026705.1 Nesogale talazaci
CACACACACACACACACACACACACACACACACCAGTATCTAGCACTTCATACTTAGCTTACCAGACCATTTCCTTTCATTTATTTTCTAGGAAAAAATATGTCCTACACTAGTGTGGTGTCAGATTCAGGAAAGTTATTCCCCAGGTTGTCCCCCCCCCAATTATATGCCAAACCAAAGATGCTGCTTGCTAGCACAGGGTCAGTGACTATATATTTGGAGGTCAACTGCTTAACCTGGAGGGTTATCAGTGATCTAGAGCAATCAGACCCTATAGTCTGTCCCACCCTAGGTGGGGCCTACTCCCTTGTGATAAGAATAGTGGATTGTCCCCCTGAAGGAGAGCCCAAAAACAAGATCAAGTCAGCTCAGGGAGGACCAAGTTTAGGCTGCCATCTTGACTTTAGAGTCCGCCCATCTTGTCACATGCATACCCCTAGTGTAAAAATAAAGCATAAGGGTGTAGGGACAAGTTGAGCAGTAACTGTGACGTCACATTAGCCTAAGGACAAGGACACCCTTTGAGTGCTCAAGTGATGGCCTATGAGAGGCCACTCAGAGGGCCCCTGGTGTTCGTTCACCTGCTGCCTCCCACAAACCCCTTTCAACTCTCATACTTCCTATAACCCGAGTCAACCCTACTTTAATGTGTGGATGTGCAAGGGCCTTTGCTTGGAGGACAGAACAATCTGTCCCTAGCAGTGCAGTGTCAGATACAAACAGCTGCTCAAGGAGAGAGGGATGAATAAGCTATCACCAGATAAATTTGACTCTACTATTAAAAATTAAAGTAAATATATTATGATATTATATTTGCATTCTGTGAACATTTTTGTTGCTCCATATAGACCAAAATTTTAATCAGGAACCCCACCCCCATCAATGGTGTCCTGCTTAAAATCTGGTCACTTTACTAGTGTCTCCCCTTCTTTTGCACGTACACCCCGGCCCCTAGCTTGTCCCCCTCCTGTTGCATGTCTGTCTATGGTACAACCCCTTCCTGTTATGTAATTAGGGGGAGCTTGCACATCCCTTAAGTGTATATCAGCCTTGGTTGGAAATATATTCTCTCTCTCTGTGTGGAACTGGCTGCTGAGATCACGCCCTTCCTGGAGGTGAGCAATTGCATGCGCTATCATGTCTGATATCTCTTTAATGTTACCCCTCAATTGCACACACTCCCTCTTGGACCCGTTCAATTGTGGGGGCTGGTACCCTCCAGTGTGGAGAATTAGAGCTTAAGAGAACAGCCTTCCTCGTGAGCAGAGCCGTCAAGCAGAGTCGATATACCATTCCCATCCAATTTACGACGTCAACTCTCAGAATGGCCAGAGGTTGGGACTTCAATGTGTTTCTTTTCATCTTTAGCTGCTGAGCCCTCTCTCAGCTTAAAGACAGAAGGTATAGGGCAGTGGGCTCAGTGGTATAATTCTCTCCTTCCATGTAGGAGCCCTAGGGGTGTAGTGGATACACATTGGGTGTGAACAGCAAGGTGAGCAGTTCAAAACCACCAGCCACTCTGTGGAAGGGAGATGAAGCTTTCTACTCTTGTCAAGAGTTACAATTTCAGAAACTGTAGCCTAAGGATTACAGGGGCAGTTCTGTGGACTCGCTGTGAGGTAAAATGCGCTCGCTGTCAAATGGGAGTGATTCCCACCCAATGCACCTCACACGCAGGTGCAACTGCATGTCAGTGGAAGGCTGTGTGTGGCCGTTTGCAGACTCTAGCAAACTAGAAAGAGGAGCCTGAAAATCCTGTCAATGAAAATCCTATGGATTTCTGCCATCTGATCCTTGTGCCCAGAGGCTTGCTGTGAGGCACAGCCCACTGGATCAAAGCTAACCACCTCCACCACAAGGAGACAGGGTCCCCTGCATGTCTTGTCTGGTTAGCTTACTTTGTTCCATGCACACATAGCAGTTCTGAGCTCTCAGCAGCGCCACCCGCACGCCCATGAGTCTCCTTTAGGTCCTCTGTGCTGACAGCTGCCTACAGAATGAGGGTCTCCCTTCTTCTTCCTGAGCTTTTTCCTATACCCAAGGCAGCTTCATGCCCAGTTAGCCCTCCATGACTGCTGTCTGCATTTGCTGAGTCAGGAGCTGGTCTAGGAAAAATGCCACCACAACTGGCCAAAGTGAGCAGAGTCCCCACTGTACAGACCACCCAAGGGACAGAGGATTGTTGTCCTTTCATGCCATCCTGAAGTGTCCTCAAGCAGAGAAAATAAATAGTAGAGCCAAATTTATCTGGTGAGTGCTTATTCATCCCACTCTCCTTGAGCAGCTGTTTGTATCTGACACTGCACTGCTAGGGACAGATTGTTCTGTCCTCCAAGCAAAGGCCCTTGCACATCCACACATTAAAGTAGGGTTGACTCGGGTTATAGGAAGTATGAGAGTTGAAAGGGGTTTGTGGGAGGCAGCAGGTGAACGAACACCAGGGGCCCTCTGAGTGGCCTCTCCTAGGCCATCACTTGAGCACTCAAAGGGTGTCCTTGTCCTTAGGCTAATGTGACTTCACAGTTACTGCTCAACTTGTCCCTACACCCTTATGCTTTGCTCTATGGTGAATGAATTTAGTTTGGCAGACATGCAGTTTTAATAAATAGTCTCAAAATATTCCACGCACCCATTATTCAGTTCCCCCTAACTGGGTGGAAGACTACTTAGAGTGCAAGATCAAAATGAAGAAAACTCCACCGACACAGCCTCCTGATCTGCTTCAGGTCCCATCGTGTGACAGGTGCTCCTGGGGGTGTCGACTTAGAGTGCAAGAGCCACTCGTCTTCAATGTGGAGAAATGGAGTCCATCTGGTGGCTTCCAAATGACAAGGTTCTACCTAGCCAGCGTAAATACCAAATCCACTTTTCCTTCTCAGCTGCACTGCCAGGTCATTTAGATTCTCTTTCAGGGGCTAATTGCTGAGAAAGGACAAAGAAAACCCTCTCCTTGTCTCAAGGAAGGCAGAGTTCTTTAAGATCCTTGAGGAAGTGGTGGTGGGGGTGGTGACACTACAATCTTTAGGTTCAGATGTAAAAGAGCATGTCTACCAGGGTTAGGGATAGGGTTTAAAAAAAAGAGCATGTCTATCATTCCCAGAGACTGAATTCCTCAATTTCCCCCCACAACAGTTTTATTGGCAATTAACTTACATATCATGTCATTCAATAGTTTAATCATTCAAGGAGAATTGTGCAATCACCCCCACACTAGTTTAGAGATACATCCAACCCCCCAGGCACTCACCCTCATTCTTAAACCCAAGGCAATTTCTAAAGGCAAATCCCAGAGAAGGAGACTGGAATTAGGAATCAAGGTCCTGACCTAGATGCTTACCATCTATGACCTTGAGCAAACCACTTGAACTCCCTGAGCTTTGATTTCTTTCCTCATGTGTACAATTCCTTACAACACCTGCAAACGCCTAGCTTGCAGAATCATTGTAAGGATGGAATACAATAGTTTGTAAGACAGCATTGTGAGCTTTAAAGGAGCCTCTACGTGTAAACAATTATTGGATCAAGTTCTTCATAATAATAGTGACAACACTTATTATTAATTCCAAATAGGCTCTGCTATTCACTTGTAGAACCCTAGAGTTCTCTGCTTCTCTTTAACTCTCTAGTTTTCCCACTAGTGAAATACACATACACACAAAACCTGTAATTCTCTCACTCATTATTCTAATTCTTGTCAATCATCTTCTTACTCACTGCAAATTTACATTTCAAAAATAACTGCATTTACATAGATTTTTTTCCTCCTGCCTGTGCAAAAGAAAAAAAACTAGTGCAGTTTGATACAGTCTAAAAGGGTGTGTTAGTAAGATTTTGAGCTAAGAAACAGAAAAAAAATCAACAAAATAACCTCTAGGTACTTCAAGCAGAAAGGGATTAAGAACAGGCAATTAGATTCTTGGGAAAATTCATTGGAAGAACTAAAGATACTGAAGTTAGAGAGGCATGATGGGACTCTTGATCTCAAGTGCACACAGGTGAGCTGCAGCACAGAGGTCAACTGCCCAAACTGCCTCTGCCCAGATAGCCGGTGACCAGAGATTGGAATGGGGATCTTGCTTCAGACATATATCTGCAGTACTGCTTAGTAGCAATGGCAATAAAGAGATGACTGTCACCTCATCTTTGCCTTCCAAATCTTAGTAGTGGGGTTTTCCCCTGATAGAACCTCATTAGTATCCAGAAATCTAGCTGCAAGGGAGTTTGAGAGACATGGTTTCTAACTTCCTAGCCCCCTCAATTCAGGAAAATATATAGAGGACACTGGGCAAGGATCTGTACTTCCAGGTAAAAGTAGCCCTACAGAGAGTCATCTTCCTTACAAATAATGCACAACACAACTGTTATCTTTTTTTTTTTTTTTTTTAGGCATCACTGCCCTGGTGGTGGAAGTAGGAGGCCCAGCCTTTGCTCCTGTGAGCGGGAATTGAACCTCCATCCCAGTGGGCCGCAGTCCCGCGCACAACCACTACGCCATCGGGGCTCAGCCCACAACTGTTATCTTAAAAGAAAGCATAAGGGGAGAAGGAATAAAGAAAGGGGCACAGATCTCATAATTATAGGTTTAAAAATATCACTTAGGAAGGCATCTTGGACAGCACTTTTCTTAGTTGTAAGACATCTAACTCACTTTACTTGGATCGCAAATCAGTGGGAATGGAAGCAGTAGCCAAGAAATCAAACTATGTATGACACTGGGCAATCCTGCACAAGACTTCTTTAAAGTGTTCGAAAGCAAAGATGTCACTTTGAGGACTCAGGTGCACCTGAGCAGAGCCGTGTGTGTTAGTCCAGGTAAACTAGAGAAACAAATTTCATAGACACGCATATGGATATAAGGGTACGGTTTATAAATAAAAGGAATAGGACATTACGAAAGCATCCCAACCCAGTCCAGTTCAAAGTTGTAAGTCTGATATTAGCCCATATGCCCGATACCAGTCTATAAAGTCTCCTTCCGACTCACAAAGTCACAAGCCAGTGGGTGCAGAGTCCTGGCACTGGCAGGGGTCTTCCCATGGCTCCTCGCTTCCAGGACTCAGGGTCCATCAACAGCATCCAGTGGTGGTAGAAGCAATTCAGTGCTGGCAGGGCTCTCCACATGGCTTCTCCAGCTTCAGAGGTCTGGTTCCATCAGGGCAAGGCTGTGTGACTTCTCCTCTGAGTTCTGTAGCACCTTGGACCCTGTCATCTTGTCTTGTCTGTAATTCGTCATCTCTGAGACTAACTCCCAACAACTGGGGAGATAGCTTCTCATCTCCATCAGGGAAGTATCACGAGATTTCCCAGAAGTCTCGGGAGAAAGTCATGCCTACATGGAGGCCTCATTGGCTACTCTATGGCTATCTCCAGATGAACAAGCTAGACTCCATCCCTACATCTCAATCTTGAAATTAGCATAAGCACATGACTGCCACACCGTGGTTCATATAGTCGCCTCCCATGCTTGTGAGAGCTGGGCACTGGGTAAGGAATACCAGAGAAGAAGTCATACATTTGAAGGATAGAGTTCACAAAAAAAGAAAAAGAAGGAGCCCTGGTGGCAGATTGGTTATGAGTTTGGTTGCCACTGGTATACATATCAAACATATTATTTGAGGGGGGGCATCACTGCCCTCTGGTGGTGGGAGTAGGAGACCCAGCCTTGCTCCTGGGGAGCTGCTGCTGGATTTGAACCTCCAACCCAGTGGGCCAGTCTCGCACACAACCACTGCACCACTGGGGCTCAGCCCCAAACATATTATCTATGGTCTGCTACAATAACAAATAAATCTGTCTTGGAAGAAGAGGAGTAAGAATGCTCCTTAGAAGTGAGGATGGTAAGACTTCAATTCATGAACTTTGGACTTGTTATTAGCAGGGTACAGCTCCTGGAGAAGAACATCATGCTTAGTAAAGCAGAGGGTCAGCCAAAGAGGAAGCCTCCTCTCCAGAGATAAATTGACACATTGGTTACACCAACAGAGCTCAAACATAGCAATACTTTTGAGGATGAAACAGGTCTGGGTAGTGTTTCATTCTGCTGCATGTAAAGTCTTTATGGGTCAGAACTGAGTTGGCAGATCTAACACTAATAAACAATCACTTTAGGTTTAACCACTGATGTATCCCCATCCATAACAAAGAAAAGGGAAGAAAATCAAAGGCTCAAGGAAATAATTAGCCTAAAGGATGAATGGACCACATAAACCCCAGCCTCTATAACTCTGAGACCAGAAGAACTAGAAAGGTATCATAATGAGAGGTATTAGAGTGGGAGAAACGTGTGGATCAAAACTCAAAATCATGCAAAAAACAAGTCTGATAGAGATGGATGGAGCAAGACTGTGGTCTCTACTCACCCTTCAAACCTGAGCTAAACTCAACCTTCTCTCCCTCACCTCCATCCTCACCCCCACTCTGGATGGGAATAAAAGTTATGTATAAAGAGGAGAGAGAAGTAGGTTGCTACTTTGTGTTGTTGATTGACTGATCTATATAGAGTGGTCACTTAGGTTTCCCTAAGCTATCATTAGAAAGTACTTTTTAAAATTGTGCTTTGATGGAAGTTTACAGAGAAAATGGATTTTCCTTTAAAAAATTCATGCACACTTTGTTTCATATCATTTATTATAATCTCGGTCTTCCCACTTCCTCCCCATGCTTACTGTTTCCATTCCTCTTCCTTTCTGCTACCTCCCTGCTTTCAGAGGTCTGTCCCTAGGCAAATGCTGCCCTTCTGATTGAGAATGGTTGCTTGTTCTAAAGGGGGCTTTCTTCTCTGATGTGCTTGTCCACATTCCAGATTCAGAGACCTGTCTATTGTTGGGCTGAGAATTGGAATGGTGAGGTAGGGTGTTTCTGTATGCGGGAGTGCAATGCGGTGTGGAGCGGAGGGCTTGTTCCAGTCCAGGGTTGAAGGGTGATCAGGGGCCACAATCTTGTTCCATCAGCTTCTATCAGACCAGAAAGTCTTGTCTTTTGTCTGATTTTGAGTTTTGTCCCACACGTTTCTCCCACTCTATCCAGGACCTTTTGTTAAGATGCCTTTCAGAACAGCCAACAGGTGTAGGTGGGCATCCTCTAGTTCTTCTGGTCTCAGGGTTATAGAGACTGGTGTGTGTGAGGTCCATCTGTGCTTTGAACTATTTGTTTCTTAGAGCTTTTGATTTCTTTGCTTTGTTGTATATGAGGAGAGATCAATGGTTGTACCTTGGATGACTGCCTCAAAGTTTTTAAGACCTCAGTCATTTCAAAGGAGGATATAGAACACTGTCTTTGTGGACTATGCAATACCAGTTGACCTTAACATCCTCTGCTACTATTGCCCTGAGCTTCCAGGCCCAGTGACTCATTCATTCAAGGTGTTTGGTTATGGTGAAGCCCAGGGTGTAATTTTAATGAAAGCAGATTGCTAAGTCTATTTTCCCATAGGGTGGCTGGTGGGTTTGAGCTGCTGACCCCATCTGGCTAACATTTAACTATTGTGTTAAATTATTATGAAGAGAGCCATAAGTAAAATTAATTCAGTATTTATTAAGCCAGTATTGTTGAGCACTTACTCTATGCTGGACTGTGATAGACTCTGGGGAGAATAAGACAGAAGCAATTCTTGCTCTCACGGAGGGCCTGGAAAAGTGGGGTGCTAGAGTTAGCCCAGGTTCCACCCTGGCATCCCCTCTTACTAGCTATCTAGCTTGAACAAGCCATTTAATGACTATCCATCTCAATTTCCTTTCCTTACCAAAGAAGCTACTTCACTGAGGTATAATGAACATTAAATAAGACAATGTCTGTAAAATACAGGAATGCTACTTGGAGTATGGTAGGACTTGAGACACTAGTGGAAGTAATACACACATTAAAAGGCAATTATAGTATGGTGCGCTGTGAGTACAGGCAAAGATACAGGAAAAGGGCGCACACAACAATGAGACAAACTCTAGCCCGGGGATTCACAGAAGGCTCCACAAGTAAGTTCTAGGTTGAGCCTGGGTTAGGTACAAGGGATGAGAGAAAATTGTGTTGACTGGGTGAGCAGAACAGCATGTCACACCTGAGAACTAAGAAGTTCAGTATGGCGGGAGTAAAGGGGACATTGTGAGGTCAAGGGATGTGGTGAGTTTGGGTGGCCAGCAGACACTAGATCATGAGAAGATGTGTACGATGTTAAGAGTTTGAAGCTGATTCTGGGGAATCACAGAAGCATTTTAAACTGGAGAGTGATATAATCTGATTTATATTAAAAATTAAATCCCTCTGGCTGGAATATAGAGAATGGATTAGAGGAGACAAGGAGAAATTACTGAAAGACTATTCAGAAATGTTCTTCAGACACTTAATAAGCAGAGGAAGATGGCTTGAGCCTAGGGAATGGGAGAAAGAGAAAGAAACGTGGAACTAGAGGGGAAGAAATTGGCAAGGAAGTAGGATGTATTCTTTGAGGCATCTTTCTTCCTTTTCCTTCCTTTCCTCATTTTTATTTTACTTGGGAAACAGAAATCCTTAAGCAAAATCTTCCACTTAAGTAACCACATTGTGTGGTAACAGTTGGCTTCCAGAAGTAAAGGATCGCCACTGATCATCTAATAGATGAGAGATATTAATATTTTCCATGTGGAAAAACAGGTGGGGCAAGGGTCTACATTAGCATTTGACATTTGCTTTTCGCCGCTGCCACTGAGTTGAATCCGCTCCTTTGTGACTCGCCTACAAGACAAGTAGAACTGCGCAGTGTTGCCACAGGGTCATTTTGAAGGCAGCCAATGGATAGCTCTTTCTTGCACAGAGCGTCTGTGGGCTGTGAGCCGAGAGCACTTTGGTTCGCGGACTAGCCCTCTAATCACGGAGACACGGAGACTCAGCTTTTGCTTCGAGAGTCCTGAGATGTAGATCCTAGATCCTCACCCACCTTCTTGACCAGGCTATCGTTTGATCTGAGATGCATCTCCAAGCAACGGTGATAGGGTAAGGAGAAATCCGCAACCCCAGTCTTCCTGTAGCTTCCAGATGGTTCTTTGTTCGATGTGGGGCAGTCCTCCCATCCACAGGGAGGGGCAGCTGTAGGCTTGTCTTTTGATCCTTGGTGACTGGACCAAAGGGATACATGAGCCCAGAGGAGCGAATAGAATTTTCTCTTTACAGCTTGAACCAAGACTCCAAAACTGACTTTAAGGGATATTGGAAGCTGGAGATCACATAGAGTCTGAACCACAATTTGGGCCAGGAAAAGCCAAACATTTCTTATGGCACATCAGAAGCAGAATTTTCCAGAGACTCCAGAATAGAGAAGGAAGGATGATGACAGAGTATGTGTGGCATGGACAGGGGAGCACAGGGAAGGAAGGAGGGAAGACACTGACACTGACTTTAAAAGCTTCTAGACTCCTACTCCCACCACCTGAGGGCAGTGATGCCCCCCCCCCCAAAAAACAACAACAACAACAACAACAAAAAAGCTTCTAGAAGCCAAGATAGTTCATTTTGGAGTCAGAGAGTGGTAAGTTCCCACTCTGGAAAATAGTATTTCCTACATTGTATCAATGTCTGAAAGCTGCACCGCAAGCATCCTGGATCCATAGGACCAGGTTCATCTTGGAATGCCATGCTCCTGCACCAGGTTCAACTTTCCCACCCAAGCCAGAAGGGCTCACTTTACTCCCCCCGAGGACTTGGAGTTCAGCATCTGAACAAGCAGGTTGTTGACCTCTCTCTAGACTCTATACCTCTTTCCTACTGTGATGGGGCCATCATCTCGCCAATCTTCTTTACCTGCTCTGTTATAATCTGTCCAAGTAGTTTGGCCAGAGCTGACTTTCCTTCTCTCCAGTCCTGCTGCCAGTATGCGGCTGGCAAACCACTGGAATTTCATCATTTAAGAATACTCTGCTCTCTGTCCTCCCGTGATTATCCAGAGATGGGCACAGGGTCAGTGCAAGATCAGTCAGAGTCTTCCTTGGGACTTTGACTGCATTCCTCGGAAAGGTGCTGTCTTTCAACAGGACAGGATCTGTCAACTGCTAGAAGCCATCTTTCTTTGATGTGGAAAGTGACTGATGGCAAAGCCATCACAGAGAAATTGAATTGAAAGATGCTGAGAGAAAAAAGCAGGATTCTGATGATATTATTTGAACTGAGCTACCCTTCAAACTTCCCAATCAGACAGGTCAGTAAACACCCTTTTTGGCTTGTGCTAGCTTCACTAAGGGTTCCCTTATTTGTTTTTTAAATAGTCTCAATAACAAAGCAGCTTATAGAATCTGAAAGTACATAGCTACCAAGTTGAGTGACCTACACTCTAACAACAGAATGATTATGTGTGTTTTGAAGATGAACATTAGCTGGACATTGGACATTGATGAAAATCTCTTATATTTCCATTTTTCCTAAAACTGATTTAGTTGTTACTGGCAAGGCACTAGAGTAGCCTAGCTATGGTGCTGTGTTTTTTTCTATTTCTAATAAGTATGGGGAGCTAGGGACTGAAATTCCAGGTTAGGTCTGACCTAAGTAAATTGTGAGGTATTGATTTACCAAAGGGAAAAAAAATTAACTTCCTTGTCCTTTATTTAATACCCCCTCAAAACAATTGTGTTTTCCCTTTGGGTGACTTGAAAGAGGGTGACGGAAATATTTTTAAATGTTATTTCAGGATATAGTTTTGCTTTTTTAGACTATACGCGACCATGCCGTCGTGTTTTCAATCGCCTCATGTGCATGGCAAAGTTGGACATGTTATCAGGAGAGACTAGCCCTTGGAAAAGAACGTCATGCTGGGTCATGGACAGGGGCAGCAAAAAAAAGAGGAAGACTCTTGCCGAGGTGGATTGACACAGTGGCTGCAAAAGACGGGCTCACATCTGAGGATGGTGCAGGCCCTGGCGGTGCTCCACATCACTGTACACAGGTTGGTTGCTATGCATCCACATTTGCACATTTGCCATCATCATTCTCAAAACATCCTCCTTCCACTTAGGCACCTGGTCTTGGCTTCCCATATTTCCCCTCCCTCTCCACAGCCCCTCTACCATAAACTCTCAGTAATTTACAAATTATCATTATTTTGTCATATCATATACTGTCCAATGTGTCCCTTCACCACTACCCTGTTGTCCTTAGCCCAGGGAGGAGGTTATATGTAGATCCCTGTGATTGGTTACCCCTTTCTATTCCACCATCCCTCCACTCTCCTGGTATCACCACTCTCACCACTGGTCCTGAAGGGATCCTCTGTCCTGGATTTCCCAGGTACACATCCCCTCGTCTAGCTGAATTTGTAAGGTAGAATTAGGTTGATGATAGTGGAGGAGAGGAAGCATTTAAGAACTAGAGGAAAGTTGCATATTCCATTGTTGCTACACTGTACCTTGACTCGCTCATCTCCTCCCTGCGACCCCTCTGTAAGGGAAGGTTGCTTCACCTATTGATGGGCTTTGGGTCCCCAATTGGTACTCACCCTCATTTATAATGATATAATTTTTAGTTCTTTGATGCCTGATACCTGATCCCTTCAACACCTCATGGTCACACAAGCTGGTGTATGGGTTGTGTTGCTTCTGAGTTAGATGACCACTTGTTTACTCTCAAGCCTTTAAGACTCCAGATGTTATATCTTTTGATAGCTGGGCACCATCAGCTTTCTTCACCACTTTTGCTCATGCACACAGTTGTCTTCAGTGATTGTGTCAGGAAGGTGAGCATCATAGAATACCAATTTAATAAAACAAAATGTTCTTTCATTGAGGAAGTACTTGAGTGAAGGTCCAATGCTCAACTCAAACCTATATATTTTATTATATAAAAAAACCCACCTCAGCACCTTCAAAGTACACTCAAATACATTTAATACATCTGTCAAATCTGCAGTTCTATTCTTGGAAACATTTTTCAAACTAATCTGTTTGGATGGTTGACAACACCGCCCTCATTTTTTATTCACCTCTTTTATGTTGTCAAATTGCTGTCCTTTCATGTCCCTTTGAATTCACGGAAACAAAAAGAAGTTGCAAGAGCAAGGTCAGATGAGTAAGGTGTGTGGGCAAGAAAAGCATGCTGGTTTTTTACCAAAAACTGGAACACTGAGATGGCCAAGTGAAGAGCTATGTTGTCGTGGTGGCAAAATCAGTCGCCTGTCTGCCACAAATCAGACCTTTTTTGTTGCACACTGTTGCATATTCTTTTCAGAACCTCTAAATATAAAGCTCAATTAACAGTCTGACTTGGTAGAATAAACTTCAAATGCACTATTCCCCTACACATCAAAAACAAACACACACACACACACACACACAAAACAAACGAGCATCAGTTTTTTGGAATCCCCCTCATAAGTTGTGAAGTCTTCAATGACAAGATAAAAACAATGATCTCTGTTCCCCCTGAATATCTGTGAGAAGCTGTGAGTTGGTTGAAAAAAAGTTGTCATCTTAAATGGTGTGGTAGTAATGTAATCTCATGTCAACTGGAGGTATATTAGTGAAGGTGTGAAGTTTAGCCTGTAGTCAGGCCACAGTCTGATGACATCTTCTTGCGTATGTGGCCTTCTCATGAGTATTCTGGGAACTTCCTCTAACCCTCTGCATTGTTGACAAGTCATACAGATACTTGCTGAACCCTGCGGGAGTGTCTTTCTCTGCCTCATCTTCTGGTTAAAGACCCACCCTCAGAGAGTTGGAGGACCCCACCCCATCACTAAGATGCATCCACCGGTGCTGGATCTACAAGACTTTTTACCCAAAAGCCTGTGATCTTCTTGCATTTTGCATCACTGAATGTGCTGCATGAGTCTGAAGAGAAATTTATGGACTAGTATTGGATTTATGGGTTAATATAGGACTTATGGACTTGACTTGGACAGAACTGGGATGTTTTCTTAATCTATGATTACTCTTTAATTCAAATCTCTCTTACACATATTTGAGTATTTCTGGATTGACTTCTTTTGACAACCCAGCCTAACATGAATGGTATGTAATGTTTATTGGTAATGAAAACTCTGCTTATTTGCTTTCCTTTCACTGTGGTGCCAGTAACATTGTTGCTTTTAATTGATTGCTAAAATGTATGTGAAATATGATCTGGATAAGTAGAGAAGTTTTAAGTTTGAGTAAGGTTTCTGAGAGTTGGGACTGTGGGAGAGTGAGAATCTTGATATTAGGTACATTATTCACCCTGAGGACATAAAATGGGTCCTTAATCTGGATTAGGTAAATAGGGATTAGATAAATTAGGTAAATTAATATATAGATCTACTCTGCTAGATTTTTATTATGCACATTTCAATCCAGACCCAACAGACACTTAGCCTCAACTGTATTCTGGGTTGGACTACCTTCCTTGAGTCATGAGGAAATTGAATTGGTTGGAGGGAGGTGCAAGTTTTCAGCTATGGAAGATTGACTTTCGATTCTTCTTTTTAGCCTAAATCAATTACCCAACTGCCAGGAGGCTGAAATATTGGACCAAATTTTATTACCTCAGTTAAAATAAGCACCACTGAGAAGCGATCCATATATATACATATATATATTTGTGTATATATATATATACATGTATTATGCGAGAGTTGATTTCTATCTCTTACAAACTAGCCTTAGAATTTTTGCTGAAAAGAAAAACTCTTTGTGAATATGCTTTTTGACTACTTGTCTTGATTTGTTGAAGACTGCTGGTACATTTTCAAAGCTATTACCAGCTATGACTGGTACTTCCAGAAACAGCTCAACAATTTCATTAGCTGAGATAACTAAACAACCTAAAGAAATAGAAACTGGGAAACTGGAGCTTGACCTAAAGCTAACAATATGTCTTTTTAAAAAAAAGCCTTTTACCCATTGTGTTTGTCTGAGTAGACTAGAGAAACAAATCCACAGATACTCATGTGTATAAGACAGAGCTTTATATTCAAGAGTAGTTGAATGCTGACAAAACATCCCAACTCAGTCCAGATCAAGTCCAGAAGTCCAATATGAGCCTATGTATGTTCAATACCAATCCATAAAGTCCTCTTCATACTCATGAAACACATGCAATGATGCCAAATGCAGGTAAATCACAGGCCAGAGGGTGGGAAGTCTTGTGGTTCCAGTGGGGTTGCAAGCATCTTAGTTCTGGCAGGGGTCTCCACGTGACTCCTCTAGTTCCCAGGGCACGGGGGTTTATAAACATAGTGTCATGTGTCTTCTCAGCAGAGCTTCTCTCAGGGAGTGAGGAGAGAGGAAGTGTCTCCTGCCTCGAAGGAAAATTAACAGGAGTTCCCAGAATCCTTAGGAAAAGGCCATGCCGATAGAGAGGGTTTATTGGTTATGACCCAATTTACAGAGTAGGCTCCACCCCTTCATCCTTAATTCTCGTATTGACACCAGATTATGCAATTAACACACCCATACATGGTTTTCCTTGATCCTTAAAGCAACCCTGTAGAATATATGGGACATATATTTTAGTATCTCTATTGCTATGATCTACATGGTTGGCAGTTTGAAACCACCACCAGCTCCACCAGAGAAAGACTGGGTTTTTCGACCCCTGCAAACAGGTACAGTCTCAGAAGGGGGTCAACATGTCAGTGAATTTGTTTAAGTTATAATCACTGGGTGTGTGTTATCTGCCAGGCTCTAAGCCTGTTAAAAATATATCATATGCACATATATCTTAGCAACCTAGAGGTAGGCGCTGCTGCATTTGACAAAGCAGAGGTTTTCTCACAGCTTCATAATTAACAAGTAGCAGAACCAGTTCTTGCTCCCCATGATTGCAGGTTCCAGAGTCCTCTTTGGGGACACATAAATTAGAGATAACGAAAATTACAAAAGTCGACTAGGACCACAGCCAATTAATCTAATACATAGAACTTAAACTATTATTTAAGATAACAGACAAGAGTGAAGACTTATTTATTGCATTAGACTGCACATCCATATCTTATGTTGCTCTCTGGGATGATAAAAAGATTTACTCACCTCATCAAGAAATATTTAGTGTACATTATTCTCTGTGGGAATTTGGATTGTTTTTTTCCCCTTTTCTTTTGATCTAAATTTCTTTGTAGTGTTGACTGAATCATTCCAGCAAGACACATTGAATCTTGGTTTTCACACTTTCTTTTTCCTATATGTGTGCTATTCTGTCTACTTTACTCCCAATCTTCATATTTTTATTGCTTGGTAAGTGACTTTATGAATGTGGTTAGTATGGGACATCAGGGAAGCAAGACATGTACCAAGCCGCATGAGTTTGACTGTGGTCCCATCCATAAAAGCAAGCTATTTAATTTCTCTGTGTCTCAGTACACTCATTAAACCAAAGTAAAATTACCCCAACTCATAGAGTTATTGAAACCGCTAAATGAATAATATTTGTAATAATGTTCACAGTGCCTAGACGTCTAGTGAGCTCAATGAATGTTAATCACAATTATTAATTTGGTGTGCCTTAGGCCATCTAAGGTCCTCTCTTTGCTATTTTTTACTTCCTACATGACATCATTCAATCCCACGATTTTAAATAAAAACTATACTGATGATTTCTTGTGGGAGTTACATTATCTCCTGTCAACTTGAGTAAAGGTGTGGAGTCTAGCCTGTCACTTAGGTCATAGTCAATGATGCCTCAGTATGAGCATGGCCTTCTCCTGAGGATTCTGGGAAGTCTTGTCTTCTTCCCTGGAGGTGGGACACGTACTCTCTCTGCTAGACATTCCTGTTGACAAGTCACTTGGAGCCATGCTGGTGACATCCAGGGCTCTGGAGCTGTAGGAGTCACATGGAGATCCATGACAGTGTTGAGATGCTTCCACCACCACTAGGTCTACAAGACTTGCGACCCAGGGGACTGTGATCTTTTTGCATTCAGCATCATTGCATGTGCTACGTGAGTCTAAAGAGGAAGTTACAGACTAGTGTCAGACATGTGGGCTAATATTGGACTTATGGATTGATCTGGACTGCGCTGGGAGGTTTTATTAATATACAATTACTCTTGGATATAAAACTCTCTCTTACACACATATGAGTGTCTCTGGATTGGTTTCTCTAGACAACCCAGGGTAGCACACTCCTATATTTCTACCCCCTGCCAAATGGATACATTTCAAACCTAAATCAATCTGTGTCATTCCTCCACTGAAGATTTTCCAGTGACCTATTATCTCTCTCAATGAAAATATTCCTATTTTCAGTTATCTGGAAGTTTACTATACTTTGGTGGCTTGTACACTGGTGTGAGGCTGGCAGCTATGTCATCAGTATTTCAAGGGTACACAAGGTTTCACAAGGAAAATAGGTTTTATAGAAGTATAATGTGTTAGTCTGAGTAGGTTAGAGAAACAAACTCATAAACAGCCATATTTGTATAAGAAAGAGGTTTATGTACAAAAGAAGTTGAATATTGAGGAAACATCCAAGCTCAGTCCAGATCAAGTCCATAAGTCTGATATTGGCCCATATGTCCGACACCAATCTATAAAGTCCTCTTCAGACTCACAAAACACATGCAATGATGCCAAATGGAGGAAAATCACAGGCCACTCTGTTGGAAGTCATGAGGATCCAGTGACATTATAAGCATCTCAGCACTGCCAGGGGTGCACATGTGGCTTCTCCAGGTCTAGGATTGTAGCTGCATCAGGAATGGTCCAAATGACTTCTCTTCAGGGATATCTCACAGAGACTCAACCTTGTCAGTAAAATGTCTCTCAGAGAGTGAGTCTTGAGTCTTGTCAGTAGAGCGTCTCCAAGGGTCTCTACTGCCTCCAAGGAAGAAATCCGAAATTTCTCAGGTGAAGGCCATGCCCACACAGAGGGTTCATTGGCTATAATTCAATTGACAGACTACACTCCACCCCTTCACTCTCAATCCTCTCAAATCTCAAATTGACACCAGATGATGTAACTACCACATTTGTAGACCAAAACAAAATAGGAAGATGAAATAGGCAGTCCACTAAAAACATTATCAATAACTCTGTAACACTGATATAGTGCTGAAGACGAGTCCTTTAGGTTAGAAGTTACTCAAGATATAACTGGGGAAGTACTGTCTTCTCAAAGAAGAGTTGACCTGAATAACATGAATGGAATCAAGTTATTAGCACCTTAAATTGCTGGTGGGACTTGACTCAAAATGAGATGAAACAGCTACAAACATCCATTAAAAATTAAAATGTGAAATGTACTAAGTATGAGTATAGGAAAATGGGAAGTCATCAAAAACAAAGCAGAATGCATAAAGATAGATATCCTAAACATCAATGAGTGAAAGGTAGTGGTCATGTATACATACATTCATATAGCTTATAAGACCTGAATGACAAATTGAAGAGGAGTGGCATAGCATTCAATATCCAAAAGAATATTTCAAGACCTGTATTGAAATAAGTGCAATGCTATTTGTGATAGGATGATATCTATTTATCTATCTATCTATATCTATAAGGGAGACCAATTAATATGATTATTAATCAACCACTAAAGACAATAATGAAGTAATTGAAGAATTTGACCAACTAATTTCTTCAGTCTGACACTGGTCAAACATGCATTTAGGATTTATTGATTTTTATTGGTGGCTGATGTGGTAGTTACATAATCTGGTGTCAATTTGAGGATTAAAAGTGTAGGAGTGGTACTTAGGCTGTCAATCTGGAGATAGCCAATGAAACCTTTGGAGACATAGCCTTCTCCTAAGGATTCTGAAACACCTGTGTTTTCCTCCTTGGAGGTGGGAGACGCTCTCTTTCTGCTCACTCCCTGTGAGACATATATGAGGGGAAGCTACATAAAGCTACTCTAAGGCAGTCAGAGTTTCACAGCTGAATGAAACACATGGAGACCCCTACCAGCGCTGAGATGCTTACACCACCACTGGATCCACAGAACCTCCCATCCAATGGGCTGTGATCTTCCTATATTCCAACATTGCATGTGTTGCATGAATCTGAAGAGGACTTTATAGATTAGAGTCAGACATATGGACCAATATCAGGCTTATGGACTTGATCTGAACTGGGGTTTGGATGTTTCCTCAATATTCAATTGTCTTGTATATAAAACTCTTTCTTAGGCTGAGCCCCGGTGGCGTAGTGGTTGTGCGCAGGACTGCAGCCCACTGGGTTGGAGGTTCGATTCCAGCTCCCAGGAGCAAAGGCTGGGCCTCCTATTCCCACCACCTGAGGGCAGTGATGCCTAAAAAAAAAGAAAAAGAATAAAACTCTTTCTTATACACATATGGGTGTATATGATTTCTTTCTTTACCCAGAATAACACAGTTGAAATGTAAAATTTGGAAACAAAAATGAAGGATTCCCACTCAAGGATTTGGCCTGGTGATTGAAAGAAATTGAGGAATGAATGGATAATAGAATTTGGCAAGATCAGCAAATTTTTCATTGCAAACTCCTCTTTTTTATTAAACAGCAGGACTGGTGACTATAAATGTAAATTTTAACAGATAGAATATATAGGAATCAAATGGACTAGTTCATTTTTGCTTCCAAATTTCACGTTTCAACTGTTTGTCTATAAGACATTTAGATGATAGCTACCTGGGCAACTGATTGAAAAGATCCATATTTGTGCCCATTCCAAAGACAGGTTACCCAACAGAATGTTGAAGTTATTGAACAATACCATTAATGTCATACATAAGCAAAATTTTGCTGAAGATAATAAAAAATGATTGCAGCAGTATTATAACAGGGAGCTGTCAGAAATTTCAGATGGATTCAGGAAAGAGGAATATTATAATTGAAGTCAAATGGATCTTTGCTTAAAGAAGATAATGCCAGAAAAATATTTATTTGTGTTACATTGGTTATGCAAAGGCATTTAACTGTGTCAATCATAAAAAAACACCTATGAGTAACATTGTAAGGAAAGGAATTTGACAACACTTAATTGTGCACCTGAGGCACCTGCATATAAACCAAGAGGTAATCTCTCAAACAGAACAAAGAGATTCTACATAGCTCTAAATTAGGAAAGGTGGGTGTTAAGGTTGCATTCTTCCACCATACTTATTCAATCAGCATGATGAAAAATAATTGAAGAAACTGGACAATATGAAGAAGAACTGGAGAAAGATTCACTAATGATATGTAGATGAGACAACCTTGCTTGTTGAAATAGAGGGCTTGGGGCACTTGCTGATGAAAATCAAATACTGTAACCTTCAATGTGGTTTACAAATCAATGAAAATAAAACACACCTCTCCCAAACTGCAGAAGAGTTGAAGCATTGGAATTATGATGTTGACTAAGAATATTGAAAGAAACATGGATTGTGAAAAGAGCAAACAAATCTGCTTAAATAACTAAAATAACTACTAACAGAATGCTTCTTAGAATCAACAATGACTTGAGACTTCACCTCAAGAACTGTGGACAAGTTATCAAGAGCAACCATGGGTGGTCAAGTATATGGACAATGAGATAGATTAACACAGTAGTTGTAAGAATGAATTCAAGTGTGGAAAGAATTTTGAGAATGGTGTATTATTAGGCAGTTTTATTGTTTTGCATAAAGGGTCATTAAAGAACACAATCAACTTGACCTCATATGACAAATATACCACCACCTATATCTTAGATCACCTCCAGGGAAGACATACCCCACTATGAGTGTGTAGAAACTCCCTGGGCTCTTGTATTTAAGCTATAACCTTTATGCATACTGATGTTGATATAAAAGAAGACAACTTAATTTACAATTGTCACACAAAAGATGAAATAATTAGGAATTAACATAACCAGAGAAACAATAGAACACTACAAGAAAGCAAAGCAACTTCAAAGTAAGTGAAAATTAACCCTTAACTTCCTATGGAGAAGGGAGAGACCCAGGATAAGCAAAGAACTTAAGAAGAATAAAGCAGGAAGCCTCTCACATCCTGGCCTCAAAACCTATTACACAGACACAGTAGTTAAAAAAAAAAACTGGTAGTGATACAATAGATACATAGACCAATGGAACAGAATAGAGAACACAGAAATAAATTCATCCACGTGGAGATGACTACAATTTGACGAGAGGTCAAAAACCATTAAATGAGAAAGAGATGATGCTTTCAACAATTGATGAATTGACTGAATTGAATGAAACAGGACTCATACCTCAACCCATGTACAAAAATGAACTCAGGATGGATTAAAGACCTAAATATATCATCAAAGAGAAAATAGGGACTGACTGAAGGGTCCCGTTACAGGGCACAGATATTCTGTCAAATATAATGAAGGAAAGACACACTGTAGAGGAACAAATAGATAACTGGGACCTATTAAAAACAAGACACTCAGGTGTATCAAAAACTTTATCAAAAGAGTAAAAAGAGAACCCACACATGGAAGGAGACATTTTTGATAATGACACAACAGACAAGGGGCTAATCTCTAACATCTATAGAAAACAGTCATATTTCAGTAAGAGAAAGGCAACCCAATTAAAAAGTGGGCAAAGGACATGAACAGACAGTTCACCAAAGATGGCATCTGAATGGACAACAAACAGATGAAGGGATGCTCACATTTGCTAGTCATCCAGGAGATGTAGATAAAAATAATGATGTAATACTATTTACAGTGACAGTCAAGTAAAAATCTAAGAAACAAACAGAAAATAGATTTATTTTTGTGGAGAGCGTGGAATCCTCACACACCGTTGGTGGGACCATGCTTGCTTCAGCGGCACATATACTACAACTGTTGGTGGGACTAAATATATACAGCTACTGCTGAAAATAATATACTCCTGCCTCAAACAGCGAGGGATAGAAATGCTACATGACACAGCAATTCCTCTGCAGGGGATATCTCCTAAAGCAATGTCATAAGACATTCATTGCAGCATCATTCAAAATTGCAAGAAGAGAGAAACAACCTAAATGTCAAGCTGTAGAAGAATGGATAGTGAAACTCTGGTGCATAGACACAATGGAATTTGATGCTTCACTCAAAATTAATGAGGAAGCCATGAAACACTTTATGGCATGTATGTACCTGGAAAACAATAAGCTGAGTGAAATTAGTCAGTTGAAAAAGGGACAGACATCGTAGGAGACCAATGCTATATATATTGTGTGTGTGGCATCACTGCCCTGGTGGGAGTAGGAAGTCCAGCCTTGCTCCTGGAGAGCTACTGCTGGATTTGAACCGTCAACCCTGTGGGCCGTAGTCCCTCACACAACCACTACGCCACCAGGGCACAGCCAAGACCAATGATACAAGGGGGAAAAACAAACAAGTCAGATCGCACAACTTAAAAAAAAAGTTATGCCATTGAAGTGTCTGAAACATGAACTCTATGCCAATAAACCTGTTTTAAAAATGACACGATAGAGATTTTCAACAACCTGTGGACCTTGTCATGACTGGTGAGGGGGGATGGAGAGCAAGGGTGGAAAGATAAAGCACAATACTAGTCTGGTGGCTGGCGCTAACAGGGTTCAAGTGGAAGATTGTAGCCCCAAAGAGGGAGAAGAGAAACCTGGGAGTGGGTTAAGTGTAAACTATTGGGGGGGGGGTTTGATTAGTAGTTCAAACTGTCAAATACAAATTTGATGATCTGAAATGTAACCCCCCCCACCTAACATACAATAAAAATTGCTATAAAAATAAAGCTGGTTTGCTATCAGCAAAATTAAAGCAAATAGCTGCATACATATTATATGCCCATGGATAAGAAGAAATGACCAAGTCACTAATATGAGATAAAAATTTATCTGGGCATTTCCAAATCCAAGAAAGAAAAATATTTGTATTTATGGACTTTTGAGTTAAGAATTATTGGCTGTTTTTACTGTATCAGAATATAGCACTTGTTTTTGTCCCTCAAATCTTCTCTTCCTCCATCTTTCTTGTCTCAGTCAATGGAACAGCCATCTACCCATTTATATGATCCAAATTTCTAGGCATCTGCTCAGATTTCTCTTTACTTCCTTCTCTAATTTGACCCTCCTGAAAAACTATAGTATCATTTCCAAAGGGACCATCCATTTCTCAACACTTCCACCTCTATAAACCTCAGTCTGGAGTTCAACTCTACCAACTTAAAACTACCACCAGTCTCTCAAATCCATTCCACGCCTTCTCTTTTGCACCCCTTTTCCACTCAGTAGACAGAGTGCATATATGAAAATGTTAATTTCACGTCACTTCCCAATTTAAATGCTTCCATACCTTCCCATTGTTATCCTATTATAAACATTTCACTAAGAAAAACTGTACAAGTCTCTTACCTCAGTCTACTATTACTACTTGATCTAGTCCTGATCACCTCTCCAATCTGCTAACCTCCCCCTCACCCCTTTATATACTGTAGACACCTTGGCCTGTTTTCATCTGTATATGCATACTAAAACCTTATTTTTGTGTGTGCCATAAAGTTGATTCCAATGCATACGACCCTATGTGACCAAAGTAGATCTACTGTGTATATTTTCCTAGACTGCAATCTTTATAAGGGAACCATCACGTCTTTTCAACCACAGGGCTGTTGGTGGGTTCAAACTATCAGTTGTTTAGCAATTGTTCACTTATTCCACCAGAAGTCTTTACTAGGCCCCTGCCTGCTTCCAAATAGGTATATTGAAGTGTTTTTTTATTTTAAATGATGTGGGGGTTTACATTTCAGATAACCATTTTTTAAAAATTTCAACTTAAAACAACTTATTTAAGCTCCGGATAGCTTGGCTTGCCCCCTCCCTGCCCCTCTCCCTCTCTAGGATAGCATCTTCCTTTCCTATCTTCCAGCTTGTTCTTTCCTGAAGTCAGGGCAATCGTGGGGAAATCATCAGAGAAGGAGGAAGAAGAGAGCAATGAATACTACGGAAATGATCAATGCATCACTTAAAGTACTATATTGAGAAAGAAAACAATTCTTAAGATTAACTTTGGGGGTGGGGTGGGGAGTTGGAAATGTCAGAGAAAGTAGATGGAGGGGAATGGCAGAGGGAGGGAGGAGGATGAAATCAGAGAGGGAGCTCTTAGCATGATGTAAATGTTCCTGGTTCTGGACTTGCATTAAGGAAAAGAGACCCGTGCCCAGGTGAAGTGGGGTGGGGGCAAGAGAGAGGTGGGGATGGGGCACTAGGACGAGAAGCGAGCAAGAAACGGGAGCTCCAGAGAGAGGAGAGCAGTACAAAAGCAGCCTCGGAGGGCGCCGGGGCTGCAAGCGTTAAGGGGAGGCGGGGAGTGACGCGCTTTGCGTCTGGAGCGGCTCCTTGGAGTCCACAGCATCCACCGCCGGAGCCTCGCCTTCCTTTCTCTCTCTGCAGACCTAGTGAGACACAAAAAGGGAAGCGACCCTCGGCCCGCGCGAGGGGCCCTCACGCACCATGACCGAGACCACCAAAACCCACGTTATCTTGCTGGCCTGCGGCAGCTTCAACCCCATCACCAAAGGGCACATTCAGATGTTCGGTGAGTGCCCCCGCCCACCCCCGGCGGCGCCTTCCGCTCCTCTCGCGCCCCCGGCACCTGTGTTTTCCAGCGACCTAGCAGGCAGGAGGGTGCCCCCCGGGCGGGGTGGCCCGGTGGAGCTGGCCGCTGGAAGCCGGACCTCCCGGGCTGGGCTGGGCGCGGGGACGCGGAATTCGCCCCCGGAGGCGTCCCTGGAGCCGGCCAGCCCGGACTCGCCGGGGGCCCGGGTGGGGGAGGGGAGGGGCCCGGAGCAGAGTGTCGCTTTAGGCTGGCTGGGGTTCGAGTGCGGCGGGGCGAGGCCATCCCTTGGCCGGCGGGGCCATGGAGGGGGCGCGGGGAGAGGGGCAGGGGTTGGAGGGAGCGTTCTGTTTGTTTAGGATGGGCGGCTAACGTGGAGTTAAATGATGTCTCTGCGCCTGCGAGACAAACACTCCCGCACACAACACGCCAGTCTCGGAACGCAGGACGGCTGATTTAGGGTGGGATGGTTGGGGCGGCCGAGGCGCGGGTGTTTAGGGATTGTGAACTGGAGGCTGCTCTCTCGAGGTGAATGGGGTGGGGGCCCCCTGCCGCTGACTGTGGGCACTCGCTGGCCAGGGGGACGCGGGGGCGGGGCTTTCGCTGCGGGTGGCCCTTCGGAGCCGGTGTGGATGGATCCGGGCCCAAGTTGGCTGAGGACCTGCCCAGGGCGGCGAAGGCACGCAGAGGGCTCGCCGCGCGCGAGTGTGTACGATTGTGTGCGTGTGTGCCGGGGAGGGGGCGGGGGAGAGGGAGGGGGCGCGCATCCTCGCGCGCGTTTCTTGAAGGGTTTGGGGCGTGGAGGAAAAAGGAGAAGCGGGGTGTCGGGCTGCTAGCTTGGGATCCAGTGGCACAGGAAAGGTGGGTTTTGACTGTCAAGAGATCTCTGGTGGCTCTGCTGTGACCCCGTGGGACCCTGAGCTGCGATTAGCCTCGGGGGTGGGAGGGTGTGTGTGGGGGTGTGAGTTTGGAGGTCACTTTCACTTTTGAAGCAAGAATTAGGGAGACGCGAGAAGTTGTAGGCCGCTTTGTCCTGAGACGGAGGGAAAAGAGGAGAGCGAGTGGGCTGGAGAAGGATGAGGTCCTGGTCTCCGGACTGGCCTGCAGGGCGCTATCCAGACCCGGTGGTGCTGAAACGCAGAGCGCGCCAGAGCGATCTGAGACACACGTGTTTACAGGGAACGGAAGGCTTACTAGAGTCCTCTAAAAATGGTAGAATGAAAGACACCTATTGGTAAACCCAAAAGGCGTGCTGGAAAGGACAGAATATGTAAAACAGAAGAGGTCTACTGGGCATTATTTGTAGTGCAAGGACGATGACACCCTAGCTTCACCATGCCATTACCAGTCACCACTGCCACCTTGCCTGCAGACGCTCACTCACGCACGAGGGGTGGGACTGGGGTGTAGGACAGAGGGGCTTCGAGGGGAGCAGCAGTGCCTGGGGGCACCCTGCTTTCACTTTCTTCCGATTCAGTTGTCTTCCCTTCAATCTTATTTTCCTTCCTTTCCGTATCTATCTAGCTCTGGAATGCTGGTGTGCTTTATTTCTCTGTTCTGGCCAGGCAACGATGAAATTTCCTTTGGAACCCCTTGACTTTAAAAAATACCTCTTCCTTCCTGGGACTGAGGTGTAACTCAACCTGCTTGTTCTGGATTGCAAAAGCCCAGATTTAGATAGTGGATCAAGGATGCTGTTTTGTAGCTGAAGAACATGTGGGAAAACGGTTCTAGCTTGTTGTTGTTGTTATTGTTGTTAAGCCATTCTGCCAGTCTCATAGTTAGAATATATAGGAATATGGATGGATTGCAGCAGAAGAGTCTAGGGATAGGAGAGGTAAACAGAAGACTTTATGACAGGAGTGACTCTTTGCATGGTGTTGGAGCTGGGGCCCAGGGAGAATGTCTGCCAACAAAGCTCTTTGAGTGTCCATTAGTTGAGTATAATCCAGAGAGCGACAAGGAGAGTACCTATGGCATGTGCACTGTGGCTTTCAGGATCTTCTCACCTAATGGAGGATTTAGCATACATAACAACGGGAGCAAGAGTGAACACGAAATACTTATTAGATTATTATTATTTTTGGTAAGCCTTTATATGCAATTCCTCGATCTGGCGATACATTTTTAAATTTTATTTTTTTAGAGAAGGTTCTCGTTTACAAAACCAGTTTATATTTATGATACCAGTGATTTCCAATAACAACTCTATAAAGAAGGCATCATCATCTCCATTTTATAAACACTTGGATGTTCAGAGGCTAAGTGACTTTCTCATGAACCTGCAGGGAGAGTGGGTGGCAGAGTCAAGGCTTGAACCTTGTGTTTCAGATTGCTCTTGCAGAGGCTTTTGCAGGAGGATGTGCTCGCCAACTTTTTGATTGCATAATAGCATGAACATTCTGTTTCCTTCAAATACATGGCTAACAGATTAGAATGAAATTGCTCCTCCACTCAATGAGATTCCTAAATATGCATTTCCTTAAGAGCACTTTTCCATTTCTAAAACACCCAGTTATAGAAGCCAGTTATCCAAGAATGATTTGCTCCTTTTAAATGGCTCTTAAAATTTTTCTCCCCAACAGTACAGAAACAACTAAGGCAACCAAATTATTAAACTTTCTGTAAGGTCCCTGAAACTTGTAATTTAAAAAAGAGCTGTAACAAAAACATCATAGCCCCCAAGTGCCCTTTAATAGACTTCTTATCATTTGAAATCCAGTTACTTACTGCATGCTAAAGAGACTACAAAAAAGAGAAGTGGCATTCAAAACTAAAGATTCAATTTTTCATCTCTGAAAGGCAGTGCTTGTATTAATCTCAATATTTGTAAAGCATTTAAGAGTGAGCTTTGACTTTACTTTGGAAGAGGGCCTGATTTTATTCCTATTGGTGTCTCTAGAAGAAGGGACATTAACATTGGAGATAGAGATATTTGACAACACTTAACAAATGTTTCCAGAGATACATAAAAGTTCTTGACAAAGTAAAACCATAGCCAATGATGTTGTATTTCATAGCTCTGGCTTTATTACATTTTTTAAAAGTACAAAACAAGAGATATTTGGTGTTTGCTTTTAGCATATAAATTTGTTGTTTTTAAGTACCAAGAGATCGTATAATTTTCTGTGCTTTGTTCTAGAGGAAAAAGAGAACTCAAATCCAAACATAATTTCTAGAGAGCTACTTATTAAGTCTTTTTAAAACATGAAAAAAAATCATCTTATTGGGGGCTCTTACAGCTGTCTTAACATTCCCTACATTAATTGTGTCAAGCATATTTGTACATATGTTGCCGCCATCATTTCCAAAATATTTTCTACTTGAGCCCTTGGTATAAGCTCCCTTTTTCTCTTCCCTCATGAATCCTTGATCAATTATATATTGTTATTGTTATTTTGCATCATACCCTGTCCACTGTCTTCTTTCACTCACATTTCTGCTATTGGTCCCCTGTGGGAGTGGGGGCATTATATATCTAATCTTGTGATAGGTTCCCTTTTTCTTACATACTATGTCTTAAACATGACAAAGACAAATTATCCATAGAGATCACAAAGGCATAATAGTGTCTGAGGATCCACAGCCACGAATCCACTTAAATGGGCCTCGGAGAATAAAGGAGATGGTCACAAAGTCTGGGATAAAGGTGAAGCATCTTACCCTTGTAAAGACTTATCGTCTTGGGAACCCAGGGACAGTTCTACTGTGGCCTGTAGAGTTTCTGTGAATCCATATGAACTCCATGGGAGTGAGGCACAAAATCATGATTGGGAGCAAATCAATCCCTCAGTTTCAGGTAGGATAACCGAATCCGGAAAGGAAGCATGATTGAGATCCATACACTAGTGTGTGTGTGTGTAGGCCTTCTGACCAAGGCCTTGAGTATAGGTGTATTAGTCTGGGTAGACTAGAGGAACAAATTTCATGGACATGCATATAGAAATAAGCAAAATGTTTATACACAACAGGAACAGGACATTGAGCCCAGTCCAGTTCAAAGTCACAAGTCTGATATTAACCCATATGCCCGAAATCAATCTATAAAATCTCCTTCTGACTCACGAAGTCACAGGTCAGTGGGTGCAGAATCCCGGTGCTGGCAGGGGTCTCCACATGGCTTCTCGCTTCCAGGGCTCAGGGTCCATCAACTGCAGAAGCAACTCATCACTGGCAGAGGTCTCCATGTGGCTGCCCCAGCTTCAGAGATCTGGCTCCATCAGGGCAAAGCCGTGTGGTCTTTCTGCCAGCTCCTCCAGCTCCTCAGATGCTGCCATCTTGTCTTGTCTGTGATTCATCGTCTCTGAGACTAACTCCCAGCAAACTGGGGAAGATAGCTTCTCATCTTCACGAGGGAAATATCGCGAGATTTCCCAGAAGTCTCAGGAGAAAGCCATGCCCACATGGAGACCTCATTGGCTACTCAGTGGCTATCTCCAGGTTAACAGGCTAGATTCCACCCCTATATTTCAATCACAAAATTAACATAAGCACATGATTGCCACAATAGGACTCATGGCTATGGGACCCTAGTTCTCCAATTTCCATCAAGGGAAGTCACTAGCGTCCCTGGACTGACTAGGGGAATGGCAAACACACTCTTCTTGAAGGCAAAGCTGTTCACATTGCTGGCTAAGGTGGTCAAAAGGGGTCCAGGAAGAAAATGAATGTTTAGAAACTGATTATGGTAGCAATTGTACAATTCTGCTTGAGGTGATTGAACTATGGAATTATATGATATATGTATTAACTTCCAATTAATTAAAAAAACCCAACTCAATGCAGGCTGAGTCTGTGGACACTCAAAATGGATTTAGTGTTTCCACTGTAAGTCACATTCTTCAAAAAAATCTAATATTCAGAATTCTGCTCTAAAATGATTCTATTTGTCAATGAAGTGGCCATTGGGAAATGAGAAAGCATGTTGAAATAAAAATATGCTGCCATCATCACTTTCAAAGCATTCTTTTCCCACTTGAATCCATGATATCCTCTCCCCATCTCTCCCCACTTCCTCCCCCGCCCACCCTTTTAGGATTACTAAATAACTGAAGCTTGTCATTTTATTTTTGAACACAAAATAATTTTTCTTTGAATAAACATATTTTCTGAAAAAGAGTCACATCTAGTTCTTGTCCTTTTAAAGTGTAATGAAAAGGCTTCTCTACTTGTTGAGGGAGTGGCAATGAAACATTATTGTACAGTCATAAAGCATAAGAAACACATTCAAGTGACTACTAAAATAAAGAACCCTGATGACCCAATGATTAAGCGCTAGGCTGCTAACCAAAAGGATGACTGTTTCAATCTGCTCAGTGTCTCTGTGGAAGATCTGACACTGTAGCTATTATAACCTAGAAAGTTTGATAGGATGTGCTAGTCTGAATAGACTAGAAAAACAAATTCATAAACACACACATGTGTATAAGAGAGTTTTATACAAAGCGTAATTGTACATTAAGAAAACACCCCAACCAGTCCAGTCCTTGGTCGTACGTCAGATATTAGCTCAAATGTCCTATACCAATCTATAATGCCCTCGTTAGACTCACAAAACACATGCACTGATGCCAAATGCAGAATGATCACAAGCCAGTGGGCAGAATGTCTTTGGCTCCAATGTTGTTGTAAGAATCTCAGCGGTGGCAGCAGTCTCTAGATGCAGGTTTCTTGCTGCATTGGTGTAGGTTCATGTGGCTTCTCCTCTGGGATGTCTTGCAGGGAGCCAGCCTTGTCAGTTGAGTCTCTTAGGCAGTAGAGTCTCACTGTCAGTAGAAAGTCTCCAACTGTGTGAGAGAGTGTCTCCTGCTTCCACAAAGACAGTACCACATTTCCCAAGAATTCACAGAGGAGAAAGCCTCATTGGCTGTCTCCAGATCCACAGGCTAGACTCCACCCCTACACTCTTAATCCTCAAACCGACACCAGATTAGGTGACTGCCACATAGGGTTTAGGGGGGTAGGGGATGGGTGGGTGAAGGACCGATGGGTAGTTTCTACCCTGACACATGTCTTTATGAACTATAATTAATTTGATGACATCTCACAATAGCAAAATATTGAGAATGGTCAGAAATTAAGATCCTGTTTTAGTATGCTTGAAATACTTATATATAAAAATCATAATGCTCAATTCTCTATCCTCACTTCTATTCTACTATGTAAGGTAAATTGAATTGTCTCATCATTTCCTCGTAACAAATGGCAAATCAGAAACACAGTCAGTAGGTTAAGATATTAAGCAAAAGTCAGATTAGAACCATTTTCCTGATTTCTAGGCTCTTTCTCATCCTCTTCATTCCCTTAATTGCAAGAGGGTCCGGGAAAGGAGAAGTCATCTGAATGTAACTGTCAACAAAGAGTGATAGGACTGTAATGATTTTTTTTTCTCATGGTAACGTAGAGTACAAATCACCAACAAAATACATTCAATAGACACCTCTTTTTGGGGATAGAGGGGCATCACTGCCCTCTGGTGGTCGTGGGAGCTATCCAGCACTGCTCCTGAGAGCCACCGCTGCATTTGAACCGCCAAGCCCTTGGGCTGCAGCCCCTCACTCAACCACTGATGCCACCAGGGCTCAGCCCCTAGGCTTTCTATTTCTGTAAAGACTTACTGTCTCAGAAACTCACAAGGGCAGTTCTACCCTGTCTGGTAGAGTCACTATCAGTCAGAACTGACTAGATGACAGTGAGATTTCTGGGACATCCATTTACCCCATCACCTCCTCCTCCCTCTATACCCAGTGACTCTCAACCTTCCTCATGCCATGACCCTTTAATACAGTTCCTCATACTGTGGTGGCTCCCAACCATGAAATTATTTTCATTGTTACTTCATAACTATAATTTTGCTACTGTTATGAATTGGGCAAAACCCTATGAAAAGGTCGTTCGATCCCCAAAAGGGGTCTTATACTCTTGTGCTACTGGTACCTCAAGTAACACTCATCTTTCAGATTTCAACTTCAGTGGTACTTCCTCGGGAGCCCATTTAAAGTCTTAAAATTGCCATGCCATAGCTCTTATTAAATGATATATTCCCCATAATGATTTCCATGTTAGACTATAGATTCTAGGAGGACAGAAATCATGTTTGTTGTGGGCTTTAGTAGACAGGTAATCTCTGATTTGTGATATACAGTAATTGAGTTATAAGAACTGCATTTGCATTAGTTCATCTATTTGTCTGTTCTTGTGTATCTTATCATGAGTAAGGGAGCCCTGGGGGTGGAGTGGACTGGGTGGTGGGCTGTACCTGCAAGGTCAGCAGTGTGAACTCAAAAGCCGGAAGAGGAGGCTATCTACTCCCGTAAAGATTGACAATCTCAGAAACCCAAGGGGGGCACTTCTGTTCTTTCCCACGTAGGGTTGTCATGAATAAGAATTGACTCAAAGACAGTGAGTGATCATTAGTAACATGTATCACGTATAATGCAGCAGTGCATAATTGTTCTGATGCTATCATCATCAGATGTTCACTCACAGATATTCAAAGGTAAGTTTATGAAGACACCAGTAGACAATAAGGACAATAATAATAATAATAACTCTTTAGAAAAGGTACTCAACTTATATCAGCACCCATTTACAACAGAGGATTGGGAGTGGAACCCTTTTATAAGTTGGGGGCCACAGGTATTTACTAGTATCGATAGCATGTGGTAGGTTCTGCATAAGACTCTTTGAATACGTGAAAAATAAATGATGACCAGAATTTTGTTCCAGTAGAAGAATCATCCATTTGGAAGAGCTAGGGTGGTTTCTTTGAACAAAGGCAAGTTCAAGATAGCTTAAGGAGGAAAGACTGAAAGATAAGCCTAGCGAAGCTGGAAGAAGTCTGTTCAGTCATAAGATCTGGAAATCCACTGAAGGAATTTAGACTTTATTCCCATGACAATAAGGGCAATTTGCATTACTTTCAAAGGGTTGATAAAAGTTGTGTTTTGAAATGATGGTTTAAGTGAGTTTGAGTAAAGGTTGGAGGTGAGCAAGGATGGAAGATGGGGAGGGTACCAAGGAGGCACTGATCTTGGCTATGCAACATGCAAGCCAAGAGGACTGCGACTCAGCCAGGATGGTATTTGGGGGGAATTTGAAAGTACGTTAGGATATAAAATAAATGTGATTTCCTGGGTGGGTTATGTCGAAGGAAGCCAGAGAGAGAACTCTGGAGGAGAAGCAGGTTTGGCTTAAGTGGGAAGGTGAAAATTCATACCTCTAAGTCTACTCGATGGTAGTAAGCTTACTCTGAAATTTTAGAAATGTGTGTTTGAGCCAAAGGACTGCAACAAAAGATGGAAATGGCTAAATCCAAAGGTTCTTTGCAGTCGATGATGCTGAAAGGAAGGCTTGCAAGGAAACTTCCAGTAAGCTCCTGTTAGATTATTCAGTTTGTCATACAAGAAAGGTACTGCAATTCATTAACATATTGGAAATACAAGAAAAAAAAGGATTTTTCTTAGTGCAAAGTGGGAGAAAAAAAATTCCTAGAGTTGGTTCATTTTTAGTTCTAAGATTGTGGACAGTTGATGCAATGCATAAGATTATTTCATAGCTTGCCTGTCACTGGAATCCTGGCAGTAATAATCCACTCAAGAGGGTGCTTGGGCACCCTTACTCATCGCTGCAGTGAAGGGTCCCTGATGGAAGCCCCTGGATCACTCACAGCAATTTCACCAGCAGGAGGTATGTCTGCTCATGACTCCCAAGGGATGGACGGAAACAGAAAATTTGGGCCTTTTTTCTTCCACCGACAGGTGTGGTTTACTTTTGCCCACAGTTGACCTTGTTTGAGCTCTATGATTGTTCATAAATTCACAGGAGCAAAATCTCCCTGGTAGCATTCACTCCCAAATAGGCAACAGTCTTAACCAAAGACTAGCCAGTCAATGTTCTAAGGGCTTTGAAAATAAGTCCTTCCAATTGTTTTCTACTTTTTGTTTTACTCAGTACTAATCTCTGTACTAGGACGTTTAGAGCTTCCTGAAGTAAGAAGCTCATACATGCCTGTTTTAGAAATGGTGATTGTGTTAGTCCGGGTAGACTAGAGAAACAAATCCATAGACATGCATATGGATATAAGGGTACGGTTTATATATAAGAGGAATAGGACATTAAGAAAGCATCCCAATCCAGTCCAGTACAAAGTCACAGATCCAATATTAGCTCATGTGTCTGATACCAGTCTATAATGTTTACTTTCGACTCACAAAGTCACAGGCCAGTGGGTGCAGAGTCCCGGCGCTGGCAGGGATCCCCTCATGGCTCGCTTCCAGGACTCAGGTCCATCAACAGCATACAGTGGTGGTAGAAGCAACTTGGCACTGGCAGGGGTCTTCAGGTGGCTTCTCCAACTTTAGAGGTCTGGTTCCATCAGGGCAAGGCCATGTGACTTCTCCTCCACCTCCTTCAGCTCCTCCAACACTGCCATCTTGTCTTGTCCATAGTTTGTCGTCTCTGAGACTAATTCCCAACAACTGGAGAGGCAGCTTCTCATCTCCATGAGGGAAATATCGCGAGATTTCCCAGAAGTCTCAGGAGAAAGTCATGCCCACACGGAGGCCTCATTGGCTACTCAATGGCTATCTCCAGATTAATAGGCTAGACTCCACCCCTACATCTCAATCATGAAATTAACATAAGCACATGACCGACACAGCGATAACTGTTGTCTAGTCGGAATAGTCTTTAAAATGATAAGAATCTCAGAGATAAATAATTACATAGGAGTTTCCAGTATTAGGCCAAGGCAGACGAACAACCTCCAGGTCTGGAATGTGGACACTAGATAGAGAGCACCATTTGCCTGCACTCAAGTTTGTGTCTCTCTGTTTTGGAGAACTCCTCAGACAGATGGGAGATGCAAAACTAGTTGGTTGATATATTTTTTTCTGCTATCTTTTTTGATAGACAGTAGTTTTGAAAAGTAGTCTGTACAAGTCTGGGAAAGGGAATGAAAACAGTTTTAAAAGAGTCACTAGTATAGTATTTGGTACATATTTGCTGCTTAATTAGAATTTAATGATGGTGCAAAATATATACTTCCTACTAGAGTTCTTGAAAGCATTCAAATCATTACAAATTGCTGATAATGAGTAGGAACATGAAGAATGCAGTAAACATTTTTCAATACCAGTTTTTTTTTACAACATTTAGTGTACAAAATTTTGGTTTAAAGACACTTAAAATATTTCTTTAAGATATTCTATAACAGACTAAGACCTGGAATATCTGCAAGCTTGCGTATTATGGAGACTTAAAACCCCAAACCAAACCCATTGCCAGGGAGTTGATTCTAAATATTGGGACCTTAAATGTTAGAGTAGAAGTGCCCATATGGTTCTCAAGGCTGTAAATCTTGATGACAGTAGATTGCCACAGCTTTCTCCTGGGGAACAACACTCTCAGAGCATGGGGTTCCACTCTCAGAGCCTGGGGTTAGCAGCTGAGTGTTAACCCACTGTTCCATCAGGACTCCTCCCTATAGACAGTTACACAGCCTTATTTATGGATATGTTCCATCTCTCAGTATATGTAAATGCAACTACAGTATACAAAAAAGAAGCTCTCCATTGCTGGAGGTCTTCCAATTATCATCATTCAATTGTATGAAAAGCATTTGCTTTTTTTTGGATACAGTTTGGCAGATAGTCTCAGAAGTATTTTAGCTTAGAAAGATGTTCACAGGCTAACACAGTTTGACCAAAGCCATCCTGCTGACATTGATTCTCTTCTCCTTTTGTATCTTACAGTATGTGTAAAACACATGAGCACTGCAGCAAAGCAAATGTTATAACCAAGACCAGCAGCAGCATCTTCCTCACGGACATTGTAATAATGCAGCTACGTCTGTTGAACTTCTTTAAACTTTACTACCTTTCAGCTTTTCCATTAAACCTATTGCGTACTTATCTCTAGCCTTGGACAAGTGAACCATCCAGGAAAATACTTGTAACAAGGAAATAAGAGGAGGAAATAGAAAGGGAACGAGACTCAGCGCTAACCCATGATGTGGAGGAAGCTTAATAGCATCAGTTTTCTATTGTTTGCCATATATCACATTGCCTCCACCTGGGTAATCATAACGTGAACTATCAACCTCATTTGAGCATCTGTCAGGTAGTAGGATAAAGGATAAATTATTGCCCATAGGTAAGACTGAATGCTTGTGGATTTTTCTTCTTCCAGCTCCTTAGGCCCAAACCCTAAGGATTGTTATTTTTCAAGCACCCCCACATAGGTCAGCGGAATAACTTTGCATCTGTCTTCAAGTATAAGTAGGGTTCATTATCTTTCCTACCATCCTGGTACAAGCCACTATTAGCTTGCATGTGAATTATTGCAATAGCTTACCTACTTGAATTCCTGATCCCATCACTCAATTATCAATGCATCATTTTGTTCCTTGGCTCAAAATCCTTCCAGGTTCCCTATCTCGTTGCTAGGTGCCATCAAGTTGGTTTCGACTCCTAGCGACCTTTGCATGAGCGAATGAAGCCCCATTATTGCTGTGCTTGAGCCAATTGCTGCAGTCACCGTGGCAGTCCATCTCCTTGAGGGCCTTCCTCTGTTTTGCTGCCTCTCTATTTTGCCAAATGTGATGTCCTTCTCCAGGGACTGGTCTCTCCTGACAAGATGGCCAAAGCGTGTAGGACGAAGTATCACCAACCTTGTCTCTGAGAAGCACCCTACCCTATGCAGAGTAAATGCTAAAACTGTTATAAATGGCTTCTAAGGCTCTGGGATTTGTGTCCTCCCCAGACTGCAATGCTTCTCTCCCCACCTCACTCTTAGCCTTACCAACCCCCTCTCATTGACCTTGGGGTGTTTGCATGGATGTTCCTTCTGCCCTGGGTGCCTAGAATGTAAAGTCCCATACCAAATCATCTCTCCTTCTTTTAGTTCTTGTTCAAGTATTCATTCTTCTCATCATCTGCTTGCAAAGTCCTACCTCTTTGACCACATAATGAAAAAGCACACCTCAACTACTTTCAGTACCCCTGATCCTGTTTTACTTATCAGGTCTTTCCCCCCTTTGTTCGTTTTATTGTTTAACACTATATGTTACTAATTTTATTCTTTTTTTAATTAAATTTTTTTTTACTATTTTTATTCTTATTGTCTGTCTCTCTAGTTAGAATGTAAGCTTTTTTTTTTTTTTGCATCACTGCCCTCTGGTGGGAGTGGGAGGTCCAGCCTGATCCTGGAGAGCTGCTGCTGGATTTGAACCGCCAAGCCAGGGAGCTGCAGTCCTACACTCAACCACTACGCCACCGAGGCTCAGCACAGAATGTAAGCTTTTTGAGGACAAGATTTTTTGTTTAACCTGCTAACAAAGGTACCCTGGGTGCCTAGAATGTTCTAGGTACCCGGTACAACGTGGATGCTCAATAAAAGTTCATCGAATGAGTGAATACATGAAATGCTTCTTGACTTACCTCACAACTGTTCCTTTTGCAGGCAAGAAGGGTGGCATCAGGAGAGGACTCCGCGGTGGGAGTCACGAAGTGGGTGTGTACTGCATGCTTGGCTTCGTTGTTGTTGTTGTTAGGTGCTGTCCACTTCGTTCTGACTCCTCACAACCCTCCCACTTCCTGGTCCTGTCCCATCCTCACACTTGTGACCGTGCTTGAGTTCATTGTTGTAGCTACAGTGTCCATCTTGTGCCTCTCTTTTACTGACCCTTGATTTTACTAAGCACGATGTCCTTCTTCTCCAAGAGCTGGTCCTTCGCGGTCGCCTGTCTAAAGGATGTGAGAAAGTCTCACCACCCTTCAAGGGAGTCTTCCCTGATCTTCTTGCGGACAGATTTGTTCATTCTTTTGCCAGTCCTTGACATGTCAATATTCTTCACCAACATCACAATTCAAAGGAATCCATTCTTCAGGGTCCCCCTTACTCAGTGTCCAGCCTTCATGCACATAGTGCATTTCCAATACTATGTTTGGGGTCAAGTGCACCTCAGTCCTCAAAGTGAAGTCTTTGCTTTTGACCGCTTTAAAGAGGCCTTCTGCCTACTTCTTGACTTCTGCGTTTCCATGAACTTCAAGTGTGGATCTAAATAAAAGGAAACCTTTGACAATGTCATTCTTTCTTCTATTTATTATGATGTTGCTTGTTGGTCCAGTTGTGAAGATTCTTGTTTTCTGTATGCTTAAGTGTAATCCATACTGCCATCTTCACTCTTCATCAGTAAGCACCTCAAGTCCTCTGAGCTGTCAGCCAGCAAGGCTGTGTGCCCTGCATGTCGCAGGCTAGTCACATGTTTCCTCCACTCTGGTGTGTCCTCGTCTTCCGAGATTCAAACTTCTAGATTGTTTGCTCAGTCAGCAGAGTGGCTCAGTCTGCTGAAATGCTACAACCCTGATACACCCCTTTCCTGATTGTAAACCACGCAGGATTCTTTTGTTCTCTTCAAATGACTGTCTAGGCCTCCGGGAGGTCACCCTCTACAGGGGAGATAACACAGCATAAATAAATAAGAAACCCATGGCAGTTCAGCGTGGTAAGTGCCATAGAAGAAGTCACCATGGAGAGAAATGGGGGCAGTAAGGAGCTCCTTGGCTCATGCCTGTGGTGGAAAGTCATTCTCATCAAGGTTCTGAGCTGATCTTGTCTGCCCTGCAAGGGTATGCCTGCTGCTTGTTGAAATCTCGGATTTGGCGAACCCAGTGCATCCTAGTTTTATCTTTCCTGGTTTGGTGGGACTGGAATTATATGTGAATCTCTTTTTGCTGAAGGCTTAGTTATCTGAAGCACAAGAACTGGGGAGGATCTTTTTCTCTGCCTTTATTTTTATGCTCTGATTCTTTTTTGAAGTCTTATATTTCTGTTCTTTCTATATGAACTATGCGTTTCCATAGCTTTAAAAATTATTCATGTATTTTTTTAAAGGCTTAAGTAAGTGACAGTTCAGTGTGGGAGTGGGTGGGTTTTCTAATGCTTTCTTCTTCAGCATTTTATCCAGACCTTCATCTGTGTCTGCACAGAGAGGTGGGCTACTCATTCCATAAACACTGAGATTAAACTACATCCACAACTGTTCATGTTTCTTTTGAAATATTTATGTGCTGATAAATATTTGGCAGCATGTTGTTTATCCTGTGAACCACCGTATCTTAGAAATAAAGCAAAACTGCCTTTTCCCTCCATGCCAGTGTAGAGACTCAGATTAAAATTGAGAAAGACAAAGAAATATTACACATATAAATTTGAGCCGTAATTGCTTCATGTACCATGAACCAATCTTATTTACCACTGTCTCGAAAGTATTTATTTGTAATGCCCCAGGAAGGCTTGCATTGGTAGATAATCTATGATTTTAATATGTGACTTTCTTGCTTGGTGAGCAATGTGGATAGCACGTAGGTAAATGTTTGTCATTTTGCTGTATGTGGGAACCAATATACTGAGTTGCCGTGGCTCCGGAAATGCAGGCTCCTGAGTCTGTCAGCTTTCTCATCTGTATGATGCGGTGGTTGGTGTGACTCCTACAGTCAGCAAACTCCATTTTGTCAGCTCAGAATGGTGTTTACATTTTTCATTGGTTGAATAAAGGCTGAACATAGTCTACAAAGGAAGACTATGAGGAGGCTTCAGAAAGTTTCTGGCAAAGTTCCATTCTCTTTCAATTCCATTTTTTTCCATGACCTCTTTGAAGTGGCAGAGGAGAATTGTATGGCAATCAAATTTATTTCGTATTCATCAACAGGGTTTTAATGGGGCAGACCCACAGTCATCCACGCACATCATGCCCGTGCCTCTTTTCTCACTCCCACAGCGGGGTTTAGTAGTTGTGACAGAATGTGGTTCACAAAACCTAAAGCAGTTACTTGTTGGCTTGTTAGAGGAAACGTTGGCCAACACCTGATGTCCCATGACTCTACAATGGGAAGAACTGAGCCTACAGGGTTCTAAAAATGCAAAGTGCTGTTGGAGTCTATTACCCAGAAAAACCCTTTAATGAACAATTTTCAGTCTCAACTAAGTCTCTTAAAAAGACTCATTTAAGCAGCAAATGTAGTTTGAATTTCATAATTGTAATTTTTCTGGCTGACTGGCTAAATGAGCACGTTCGCGGTGGGGATGATTTTCTGGTGTTTGGTTTATACCGGACGTGATTAGGCCCTCTGGCTAAGGTTGAACGTTTATCTACTGTTGAGAATTAGATACGCTTTCCCGGAGCACATTTATTCTGTTTGTGATTCACAGCTATCTCTTCTTTGAAAGTTAATATTTTATATCTATCCTATTTGAGAATTTAGTAATTAGCAAACAAAGCATTAGACTTGGACAGACTGCTCTTGCTGTGGCAACTCGTTCTTCCACAGCATCTCACCTCCCTCTGGACTCTGCCTGTACTCTACTCTTAAGGTACCTGGCACATTCTGCCGTGGGCTGTAGCTATTTCTATGCATGTTTCCTATTCTCTGTCAGATTTCCCGGCACGGGTCATGTGGTGGGCTGTATCTCCTGAAGGGTACCTAGCATGATGCTGTAGGTGCACGGATGATATTTGCAATAATTAGCCAATGAATGGCTAGGATTATTGGCTAGGATCTTCACAATCCCAATCTCTAGGGTAAGATCCAAAAAAGCTGGCCTTCAATTGATTCCTATTTATGGCGACCCAAGTGAATCAGAGTAAAAAGTGAGTTCCATGAGTTTTTCAGTGGGTGATTTTTCCCAGCCATCTCTGGGTGGACTTGAATGTCTACACTTCCAGTTAGCAGCTGGAGGCAGGAACACTTTGTTCTACCCAAGAACTCCCTGGGCAAAGTTAGAGATCAAAAATTGGACAAGCATTTAGGATCCAGGTAGCACCGAGTCATAGAGATTCAAGTAAAATAGGGTCAGAAAACAGAACAAACACAAAACACAGAAAAACAGCAAACACAAGTGTGGTAGTTACATATTTTCATGTCTACTTGATAAATAAGTGTCGGGGTGGAGTCTAGTCTGTCAATCAGGTCATAACCTGATGATGTCTCCTTGTGGGTATTGCCTTCTTATGAGGATTCTGGGAACTTCCTCTCTTTCTCCCGGGAGTCAGGCCACACTCTCTCTCTGCTTCAACTTCCTATTGAGGGGCTGGTTTGAGCAGTGCTAATGGCAGCCAGAGTCCTGAAGATGTGTCTACCATCACTGAATCTGTAAGACTTTGTACCCACCGGCCTGAGATCTTCCTGCATTCTGCATCACTGCGTGTGGCTGCATGAATCTGAAGAGGGATTTATGGACTAGTCTTGGCCTTATGGGCTAATATCGGACTTATGGACTTGGTCTGGACTGGGCTGGGATGTTTTCCAAATATACAATTACTCTTTGATAGAAAGCTCTTTCTTATACTTGTGAGAGTGCCTTTGGATTTGTTTTCCTAGTCAACCCGGATTAGCACAACAAGTTACCAATGACTCAGGGACCTCAAAATGGAGACCATTTTTGTCTATAGATATGAAGGCTTATGCTTCCTAAAGTACAATTCTAGCACCAAATACCGCCTCCCCAGGGGCCCAAGTGGGAACCTGCAAGTCACGTTTGGGAGTTAGTAAGTACCTGGTCTGACCAGAGTGAGAAAATCAGAGTCAAGAATGAAGATGTACCTGGATAGTTTGAAGCTGTAGTCTGGTGCGTGATGCATCTAGAGAGAGTTTCTCAAAATTAAGTTTGAAGATGACAGAGGATTTAGGGCTTATTTTTATTGATTCACAGCTGAAGAAAAAAGTTTTATCTACATGGCACCTAAAGGAAATATTGCAACTGTTTCTTCTAAATCAAACATTAAACAAACAAAATAAATCATATGCCGTTTAGTTTCTCAATTGTGTCTTCATTTTCAGAAATCACAGAATGCCCATTGGAAAGACATGTCAAAAATCATGTTGATGTTTATTCAATCTTGGCATTTCCTTTTTTTTAAGCGCCCCCACCCCCTTTCTTTTTCTTTCTTTCTGTCGCATCACTGTCCTGGTGAGAGTAGGAGGCATTTCCTTTCATACATTTTCATAAGTGTTTGTCCCAGCTGTAATGGAGCTGTTTCAGGCCCAGGCAGCCACCGTGTCCCCAAGCAGGCAAATAGCACTTGGCAAACTTTACCTTTTTCAAGATTTTTCTTTCAATTGTGCTGACATGTGGCTTCCTAAGACTGCTTTCCATGTATTATCCTTAGTTCTTTTCCTTAAGACCTTTGGAACAAGTGTAATCTTTTTTCTATTTGTGAGCTTTTTGAATGCCTGGAGACAACAAACCTCCCCCCCTTCCCCACCAGTCTTCTTTTTAGGCTCACCAGGCCCAGCATTCTTCCGCTAAGGCCTCATCTTTGAACACCTTTTCATTGTCTGCACCCTTCTTATATTATTATCTCCAATTCATGATGAAGCATATGCGGAGGAGAGCTCACGTGTGCTGCCTTATCCATTATTGAGCTTCATTTCTGATGTGGTATTTATTTATCTTTTGGAAACGACTTAGCGGTAACTAACAACAATCACAGATTTTATCTTTTTCTAATTGACTCAGAAGACATCCTGGTGGCATTGCGGTTCAGGTGTGGGGCTGCTAGCCTCAAGGTTAAATGGTTTCAACCAAGCAGGCAATCTTTAGGAGAAAGATGGGTCTGCTTGCACCTGGAAAGATTTTCAGTGTCCAAAACTACATGTAGGGTTGCTGCGAGTCAGAATTAACTTGATGGCAGCGGGGTTTTTCTTGAAAAGGCAAGCTACGGATACTCCTGGGAGGAAAGCAGGGCATTCTATTCCTGTAAAGATTTACAGTCTCAGAAACCAACCGCGACAGGGTCTCTGTGAGTCAGCACGGACTCTGTGACAGTGAGTGAGTGAGTGATGGCTACTCACACAATCACCTGCCCTGCAATTCCAAAGAACTTGTCCCACTGGTGGACTGCATTGCTGAACTAGACAGATCCCCAGAGTGAGAGGTTAAGAAACAAATGCACAAAACCCCAGCCCATACATGCGACGTGCTCTGGAATTTTGCAGATCAAAGAATATGCTTCCTTGTAGGAATTGTCAACTACACGCTAGGAGTGATCACTCTGCTTTCAGAATAAGGAAGACATTGCTCAGGTTCCTGCACAGGACAGGTACTAAGAGTTCTTAAGTTTTGGAATTAAATAGCTTCTTGATACTGTTATTTAAAAAGTGGTTTATATTGAGAGTTACAATCAATTCTTGTGTGTGTGTGTGCTGTGTTAATTGACCTTGATCCAATCAACTCTAGATCATGCTACAAAGTCTCTGTTATGGAGACTTATCTTGTCTAGCCCCTCACATCCCTGTCACTCCACTCACAGTCATGTCTCCCACACTGCCCTTTCTTCACTGTCCTGTGAGAACAAAAGTTTCCTTGTTCCCTGCCATGGTGACTTTTTGCTATTTAGACTTGGCAAGGGGAATATTTTTTTCCTTTGTCTAATTGTGCTTTGGGTTTACAGAGCAGATCATTAGATTTACTTTCGACAATTCATATACATGTTGTCTCAGCTCATCGATTGCACTCTTGTTAATGTACCATCACGTCTTCCTCCCCTCTCCTGTGATTCCTCTTTCCACTTCTCCTTCTTTCCTGACTCTCTATTTTGTTCTTGGGTGAAGGCTCCCCTTTTGATCTTAAATGGTTGATGATTCTAGCATGAGGGTGAGTTCAGCTCCAGGCCTAAGGGGAGGGGGGGAACTTAAGAACCCTATATGATTGGGGACCCACCAGTAGCTACCCAACTAGGAAAGCTGGCCTATTTTATGATTTTGAATTTTGTTTCATATTTTTCTCCCACTCAAACCATTTCCATCTAATATGATTCTTTCCAGAGCATTTGGTATTGGTAGGTGGTTACCATCTAGTTCCTGGTCTATTATTTGATGAATTATTTCTATTTGATGAATGAATTCCACATGTCTTTCCATTTTCTTCATTCTCCTTCTGGACTGGGAGAGACCAAGAGTTGTGTGTTAGATGGCTGCTCTTGAGCTCTTAAGACCCCATTTGCTACTCACAAAAGTAGGACATAGAACATTGTCTTTGTGAACTGTGAGACCAATTAACCTTGCTGTGCGGCAGGGAGAAATTTTACTTTCTTTTTTTTTTTTTTTTTAGGCATCACTGCCCTCTGGTGGTGGGAGTAGGAGGTCCAGCCTTTGCTCCTGTGGAGTCGCTGCTGGAATTGACTCTCCATCCCAGTGGGCCGTAGTCCTGCACACAACCACTATGCCACCCGGGCTCAGCAGGGAGAAATTTTAAAAGTCAAATAATAACCCACTTTTCTTTTTTTTGGGGGGGTGGGGTGGGCATCACTGCTCTCCGGTGGTGGGAGGAGGAGGTCCAGCCCCACTGCTGGAATTGAACCTCCGTCCCAGTGGGCCGCAGTCCCGCGCACAACCACTACGCCACCGGGGCTCAGCCCTAATGATCCACTTTTCTATGGAACATTCCAAACATACACAAAAGTAAACAGGATGATATTATAAACTTTAATCCAACATCAACAATTATCAATCCACAATCAATTTTTTGCCATTGGTTCTTCTGTCTTGTCCCCACCCAGGCTCTCGTATTTTGAAGCACATCATTTCAATGTGAGACCCTTTGAACTCTCTGTCCCTATCCCCACCATTTGCAAGCTGGACCTTTCTCCTCCCTCTCCTTTTGATATTTTCTTTGCTTGATAGTTTGAGTGGCAGGTGAGGTTGTCATGAGGCAATCTGTAGTTCTGATCTTTGAGCAGATGTTAAAAGGATGCTTCAGCACTTCGTTGTCTTTAAACTTTAGGATTGATGACTCTTTCCCACCTTTCTTGTGGGAGAAAGATGAGCCTTTCTGCTCCCTTTCTGTACAGAGTTAGTCTCAGAAACCCGCAGGAGCAGTTCCACCGGCTGTGAGTTGAAATTGACTTGTTGGCAGTAAGTTTTGTTTGGAGTTTCCCATTTTTCTCACATCTTGTGGGGCCCTCAAGGCTGCCCTCCAGATGGGAACTCTCTCAGGACACCATGGGACCAATTTTTCCAGACACTGAGCATTCAGCTCTTTATTCCTTGCTAGTCACAACCACCGATGCCTGTGCTAGAAGATGTGTCTAATCAGTGACTTTCAACCTGGGGACCCTGAACAACCAGAGTTTCTTATTCATCAGAATAAGGGTCTGGAAACTATTTCTACTATTGCACAATGTCTAGTGGGGTGAGCGTGCAGTCCCCCCTCAGCACAGCACCAGCTAGCTATGGATAATTGTTCTTGGTTTTTGCTTGAGTTATTAGTTTTCTCGAGTAAGCTCAAATGAATCAAAAGTCCTAATTGGACACTGTAGATGTCATCTACTGGGGTTGGGGGGTGGGGGGAGGAGAGGATAGGAGTAGGGGCAGGTGATGGTGGTATTTCTCTCTCTCATTTGCATCCTATAGGAGAAAAGGATATCACCAAATCCTATTTGGTGACAAGGTTGGGCCTCCTATTAGCTTTTGAAGATTGTGGTATGTTTGGCCCGAGTTTGCCTTTTGTATGAAATGCAAATAAAGTCTTTCTTTACCCCAAACAAACCAATTCATAGTGAGCCACTCCCATGGAGTGTCCAATCTTCACAGAAGCTGATTTACCTCCTTTTCCTTGGGTGAATTTGAATGGCTGTTGGTCACTGAATTCTTTAACCACTTCACCACCAGTCTGTCCTTAAAATCCTTCTGGCTCCTTGGTCTTTCTTTTAACTCATTGCCACAGATTCTATTCCCACTCACAGTGAACCCTAGGCCAGGTAGAATTGCCCCCTGGGTTTCCAAGCCTGGAAAGTGGTATAGAACATTTTCTTTTTCCTTTCAGTAGTTGGTGGCTTTGAACTGCTGACTTTTTGACTAGTAGTCCAAAAGACAACAACTGTGCCACCAGGACTTGATCCCTTATGGTATTCTAAATCTGTTTTCCCCCACTGTTTTGTCCTGCAATTTTGTTTTCATTTGCATTTAAATGTAGTGGAGCCAGAACTCCCTGCTGAATGAGTTGGTAAATGTTTCAATCCAGCATCCCAGTTTGCCCAGTAAATCTTATGGCTGTGAATATTCATAAAGAGGCCTTAATGACACTCTCACAGGGAATTTGCCCTTCCTGGCAGCTTCTGGATATTGAGGTTCATTTTTAGAGGTTTGGGGAGGCGATGGATTGCACCTCTGCATGCAAGAAGAAAGGTTGGGAAACCAATACCATGGTTCTCCTACTGAGGGGCTTCATTCTGGTGGCCTGGAAACTTTGGCACTGCTGACCAAATTGGTCTCCTTCACCCCGTGTAGTGCCCACACCAGTCTCTGACTGTCTTTCTGACTCTCTGTCTGTCTGTCTCTATCTCTCTTTCTCACACACACAACCACTAAGATGATGCTTTTAGACACAAATTGGTTTATTCCACTTATTGTGATTTAAATCATTTTGTTTTGTTTGAAGACAGGAAGGAACAATGTATTTCTGTAGTCTTTTCAAGACTGGGGAGCAGAAAGAAGGATAAGGGATGACAGTGTTTTGGAGGAATCAGGTTTTTGTTGTTGTTTGGGGTAAAGTCCGAAGACCGAAATTAAATGTCCTAAGGTCATTGTGGGAAATAGAAACATTTATGGGCAATGGAAGCAAAGAGATTGGACATCACTGACACCCTAACATTTTCTATGTTTATCCCCTCCAATAAATATTCACTGTACACTCACACATGAACTTAGATTTACTGAGAGCTGCCTCACGTGGTCTCCTCGGCTGACTTCATTTACTTAACCCTTACAGCAGTCTCATTTCATCCCCTTTCAGCTTATGACCAGAGCTTCAAGCCACCCAGCAATGCATGGTGGGGCAGGAATGTAGACAGAGCCTTTGTGTTCTGAACTGGGAGGTCGCTGTCGTAATTCAAGACTGAAAGATGTGGGCTGAGCCCTGGTGGCGTAGTGGTTGTGCGCGGGACTGCGGCCCACTGGGACGGAGGTTCAATTCCAGCAGTGGGGCTGGGCCTCCTACTCCCACCACTGGAGAGCAGTGATGCCAAAAAAAAAAAAAAAAGACTGAAAGATGCTACCTTGCTTCTAAGTGTCAGAGGCAGTGACAATATAAACTAGGAGCTCGGGCTGATGGCACTTGGATCCATGATCCAATTGTCAGGGCCAGGCTTACACCAGCAAGGCAGGCACCGCTTCTGACAGCCAAGTGTGGGATTGAGACCTTTTGCAGACTACCAGTGAGACCCACAGGTAAATGCAGAGGATGCAGAGAGGAGCAAAAAGAAGACTATGGTCCGGAATCAGGATCTACTGGAAGGAACCAGGAGAAGATGGAGAGCAAATCAAGAAAAGACTTGGGTTACATGGTGAACGATGAAGCCACTCTCAGTGTGGGAAATTAACATGGAGGGAAATATGACCAGGACTATGTTCCCTAACTTATAAGAGGGAATTGGGAGAGCTCATATTCCATGCCAGGGAAGACACCACTTTGGTAAATTTGAGATAAATCTAAGTACTTTATCTTACTTTAAACCTCATTCCCACAGAGTCTCCCCTAACAGCTGAACTGCCATGAAGTGAGCGTATGGTTGATTCTGTCTCCCTATAGAAGCAGACATTCTCTGATTTTTAAAAAATTAATTTTATTGGAAGCTCGTACAACTCTAATCACAACCCATCCATTCATCCATTCATCCATCCATCCATCCATTGAGTCAAGCACATTTGTACATTTGTTGCCCTCATCATTCTCAAAACATTTGCTTTCTACTTGAGCCCTTGTTATTAGCTCCTCATTTTTCCCTCCCCCAACCCTGCAAACCCTTGATAATTTATAAATTCTTATTATTCTGTAGACATGACCTGATTAGCTCTTCTTGCTATGGCACCCACCCCGCACCTCAAAACTTCTGCCAAGGCAAGCATTAGATTTCCTCACCTGTGAGCTCAGGGACTTAATTGTGATTACCACCCACCTGGTGACATGCATAACTCCTGAATATGCATGATTTATGGTACCTATAAATGCCCCAAGACAGTAAGAAGACTCCTCCTCTCTTCTCTCACAACCACATGGACCACCAAGAGCGGCTGAGGTGAGCATGCTATCATGAAATGTGTTTGAAACCTTTATTCAATCTTCTTTCCTACCGATCCCTCCTATCTTCATGAATTTATTACCATCTTTATATATTATTGCTGTACAGGAACACCTATGGGCCTTGTGATTGTGAGAGACTGGTTTACTCTGACATCTCAGCACTGGGTCACCTTAAAGATACCCGGCCAGGTTAGACAGATAGGCAGTTCTCTCCCTTCCCCTTACACTTGGGGTAGTAGATTGTATGAGACTGTGGATTAAATGATAGAGTGCGACAATATTGTTACTGGTGGCATGCTGGATTTTGCTTTGGGCTGCTAACTGCAGAGTAAGTATTTGAAAACCACCAGCCGCTGCTCAGGGTCAAGATGAAGATCTACTAACTTGGAAGGGCACAGTTCTGCTCTGTCCATTGGGTTTTTTAAAAAATAATTTTATTGGGGGCTCGTACATTGTTTTTCACAATACATAAATAAACATACTGTGCCAAGCACCTTCACATGTCCGCTGCTATTATCATTCTCCAGTCATCTGCCTTTTCCCTTGAGCTTCCTTATGTGGTTTTTATGATTCAGATTTGATTCTATGATAGTGAGTTGGTCTTTGAGTATCTCTCCAACCACATTGTTTTCACCAGGGAGGCCTCCCTGGAAAAAGTCACACGATGGATTCTTAAACTAATCATCTTGCTAGAAGTGGGAAGCGGTCAAATTCACGTGTTGAGTCAATTCAGACTGATAGCAGCTCCACAGGACAGGAAATCCCCTAGGGTTTCCAAGGCTGGATTCTTGAAAGAAGCAGACTGCCACTGCTGAGCACTTTAGCCCTTTGAGAGGAGTTAGTGTTATGGAAGTTACATAATGTCATGTGAACTTGATACGTAGGTCTATGGGTAGAGTCTAGCTTGTCAATCAGGTTACAGCCTGATGATGCTGCCTTGTGGGTGTGGCCTTCTCATGAGGATTCTGGGCACTTCCTCTCCCTGATTCTGCCATCAGAAGAGCTGGGTCTCTCTCTCTCTCTCTCTCTCTCTCTCTGCTTCACCTACCAGTTGAGGTGTCACATTCAGAGAGCTGGGGGAGTCACATGAAGACCCACACCATTGCTGAGATGCTTCCACTGTCACTGGATCCATAAGACTTCACTCACCGGCCTGTGGTCGTCCTGCATCTGGCATTATTGTAAATGCTGCATGAGTCAGAAGAGGAATTTATAGACCAGTATCAGACATATTGGGCAATATTGAACTAAGGACTTGATCTGGATGGGTCTGGGATGTTTTCTCAATATAAAGATGCTCTTTGATATATAGCTTTCTCTTACATACATATGAGTGTGTCAGTGGATTTGTTTCTCTAGTCAACCTTGACTAAGACAAATATGTGTCATCAAGTTTCCTAAAATTTCCACAATTACAGGGAGTGGAGACGGGTTTTTTCTGTCAATGCCAGCAGCCTCACGCTCGTCCGGCCCACCTCCCTTAACCACCTTACTCCCACTTACCCGCTGTCTGTACCTGTCCCACCTCTCCTGATCCCTCCCGGCCCAGCAAGCAGAGGCCGCCACTGTGTCAGACTCTGACCAGCCTTGTTCGCCAACTGCATCTGACGTGGCCACAGCCCCTCTTGTCTCACAGAGCATTTTTAGCACATGGTCTGGGCCACAGTAAGTGATGGATACTTGGAGAGGTGATATTAATCATTGTATATTGAAAGGGAAGGAGAAAAGGAATGATATATTCAAAGATATGAGCAGAGACTTTTGAACATCCTGTGGATTTCCAGAGTGCGAGCTGAACTGTGCATCGATATCTCACCAGACTGCCATTCAGAGGCCAGCTGCCAAGGCTCTGGATGTATCACCGTGAAAAGACTTCCTCTTTGGTAAGGTAGAGGGTCAGTGACAGTGAGGGAAATTGGCCAGGGACAGACTGGCACCAGAGCCACAGTAATGGACTCCTACATGATAATGAGCATGAGATGGTGCAGGACGGGAGTATTTCATTTCCTATGACCACGAGCCACAGCCACTAACAACAACAACAGCATGCAGAGTTGTTTCCAGTGTCAGCATGGGATGCCTGGCCAAGGCCAGTGCGCAGCCACCTCCAGAGAGCATAGTGCATCTGGTTACTGCAGGGCTTGGGGAATGCTCTAAAGACAGAGGATGGCTAATGACTGGCGTCCAGGGAGATTGTGAGCAGGCTGGGACCTCAGAGAAAACGAAGGATCTGTGGATGTTGTTTATAACCATCCAAAAGTCAGCAGAGAGGCAGCCGCCTATCCGGACCGCTGGCTCGTCTCTGGTTGCTTAGCTCTCTGAGCATAGAGTGACTGGCAAAGGCATTCTGCCTGTCCTCGCTGGGCAGGTGGCCTTGTGAAGATGTGAGCCCTTGGTGCGTCAGAATAGGCTGCTATAGAATAGGGTAAGGTTAGACTAGGCAGTCTCCCTGCAGGAGAGGCAGCTTTTGCTGGTGCTGCTGGGATCAACAGTCATGTGATTCCTCCTCCCTGAGGGCTGGCAAGAGAGCCACAGCTGTGGGCCAGATTTTTTTTTTTTTTAGGCATCACTGCCCTGGTGGTGGGTAGGAGGCCCAGCCTTTGCTCCTGGGAGCCGGAATCGAACCTCCATCCCAGTGGGCCGCAGTCCCGCGCACAACCACTACGCCACCATGTGGGCCAGATTTTTGTGTCTGCCCTCACTCCATTGCTTTTGCCCACCCTTCCGGAATCTCTCACTGGAATGAAGGTGACTTCGGGTAGGGAGAGATTCCACAGAATGAAAGCCATCTGCTTTGGGGCTTGAAGAGACTGCAGAGGCCATTCAATTACTTATTCAATATTTTTCATGACAGGGAGTTCATTTCTTGCCGACAACTTTATTTATTAGAAATATTTTTCTATCTGGAACAAATCTGGGTTCTCAGAATTTAAGGCTATTGGTCTGCAGTGTCAGTGAGGGTTTTTTAGGGAAAATTCAATAACCCTTATTCCTTAGTACCTAGGGGCCATGGTGGAGAACAGTGATCAAGATGCTAACGAAAAGGCTGGTGGTTTAAATCCACAACCTGCTCCCTAAGAGGCAGCAGTGCCAGTCTGCACTGACAGCCTTGGAACTATGGCACAGTTCAACTCTGTCGTGTGGGGTCTCTACGAGTCAGATTCAACTCCATGGTGAGTTTTGGGTTTTCTCCAAGCCCCTAGACTAGGAATCCAGACATCCTTGATACATGAAGACCTAAGACTACATTTTGTAGGACCCTTAGCCAGAAATTTGAAATCTCCAAACTTTCAAAAGAAGGATTTGTGGGTAACACGTTAGTAATTTATTACCAGGCTGCTCTAAACTATCTCATCGTTCTTGCTCCCCTTCATCCTTGGTCCCTTTGTTCTTCATAGCACTATCACCTCCAGGTGATTTATTTCTTCATGTATTGTCTCACTCTTCCCTCATCTATCTATGAGAGACTGTTAGCCTTGTCCTGGTCTGTAGTCTTGTTCTACACTCTACTGCCAGTATTTGGCAATATGGGAACACAGGAAGAATCTTACTGATGCCTGTTAAATTAACCGCCAGTATTCACCTGAGGGATCCAGTGAAGGGAAAGTTGTTTCTTCAAAGACCAACTGATCGTGCAACAGGAGCCTGAATCCCGGACTCAAGGAACTTGCAGTCATATTGACTCTGCAGTTAGTGTTTGAGTGGCCCTCAGGCTGCTCCAAAGCTTGTCTTGCTCCTCTGTAAAACGGGATTAACCCTTTCTGCCCTAGTTAGCTCACAGGTTGTCCTGTGGACGAAGCACAATTAGATGAGAGAGAAGAATGTGTAAGCAAGAACCATCCCCTAAGTCCATTGCATCAAGTCAATTCGGACACATCACAACCCTGTAGGACAGAGTAGAAAGGCTTCCGGCGTTTCCGAGAGTGCGACCGTTAAGTGTTTCTCTGTCGGGATGCTGCAAGTCGCTGTGCTCCTGCACAGAAGCAGACGGGCACGTTTCTCTCTCCCCCGGGAGTGACTGTGGGATTTAGACCACTAACCTCTTGTATAGCAGTTGAATCCCTTAGCCATTATGTCACCAGGCTCCTCTGTAAGCAGGAAAGTTCTGTGTAAGTATGAGTTACTCCTACTATTAGTTATAGTGAGGTTTATCACCTGATGTAGCAAAAATATATCGAGGTCAAGAATGAACGTCTCTTCCACTTGAGGTTGATTAAGGAGACCTGGTGGCAGAGTGGTTGTGCATTGGGCAGCGATCGGCAAGGTCTGCAGTGTGAAATCACCAGTTGCTCTGAGGGCAAAAGACGGAGGCTTCTACTCACACAAGCAGTTGCAGTCTTGGAAACCTACAGGGGCAGTTCTACATAGTCTTATAAGGCTGCTATGTGTCACCACGGACTCAATGACAGCGAACTTGTTTGTTGGGGCTTTGGGGTAAATTCCTTTTTAGGGAAGCTTAGGGTGTAGGTGATTTTCTTAGGTGCTCTTGTAAGTTTGCTCACCAGTTCCACATCTAGCAGTCTGGAGTCTTAATAAGGTGTCTTAAAACGAGCAGCCATCTAAGTGAGAGATGTTCATTAAATATAATCTGTGTTGGGCTGAGCCCTGGTAGCATAGTGGTTGTACGCGGGACTGCGGCCTACTGGGACAGAGGTTTAATTCCAGCAGTGGGGCTGGGCCTTCTACTCCCACCACCGAAGAGCAGTGATGCCCCCCCAAAAAAACAGAAAAAACAAAAAAAGAAAAGGAGGGATAGAATTATATGTGTATGTATGTGTGTGTGTATGTGTGTGTGTATATATATATATATATATATATATACACACATATATATACAGAGGGAGAGAGAGAGTTTGTTTTTTGGGCATCACTGCCCTCTGGTGGTGGGAGTAGGAGGCCCAGTCTTTGCTCCTGTGGAGCTGCTGCTGGATTTAAACCTCCATCCCAGTGGGTCGCAGTCTCGCGCACAACCACTGTGCCACCAGGACTCAGCCTCTAGATATATTTTGAGGGAAGAACCAATAGGATTTGCTGAGAACAAAGCGTCAAGGGGGACTACACGGTTTTGGGTTTGAACCATTGGCAGAAGGGGTTTGGCACATAATGATATGGGAAAATTGTAGAAAGAACGAATTTGGGAAAAAATATCAGGAGCTCAACCTTGGGCAATTTATTTTATTATTTTTTAATCACTTTATTGGGGGCTCATACAACTCTTATCACAAATCTGTACATACATCCATTGTATGTAAAGCGCATTTGTATATTTGTTGCCATTATCCTTCTTAAAACATTTTCCTTTTACGTAAGCCCTTGATATTTGCTCCTCCTTTTCCACTCAACTCCTCATTTTTCCTTCCCTCATGAGTCCTTGATAATATATAAATTATTATTATTTTGTCATATTGTACACTGTCCGATGTCTCCCTTCACTCACTTCCCTGTTGTCCCAGGGAGGAGGTTATATGTAGATCCTTTTAATTGGCTCCCCCTTCTACTCTACCTTCCTTTCACCCTCCCAGTATCGCCCCTCTCACCACTGGTCTTAAGTGGATCATGTGTCCATGGATTCCCCATGTTTCTGGCTCCTATCTGTACCAGTGTACATCTTCTGGTCTAGCCAGATTTGTAAGGTAGAATTCAGATCATGATAGTGGGAGGGAGGAAGCATTTAGGAACGAGAGGGAAGTTGCATATTTCATCATTGCTGCACTGTACCCTGACTGGCTTGTCTCCTTCCCACGACCCTTGCGTCCCCAATCTCTATTTCCCCTCATTTACAATGATATGATTTCTACTTCTTTAATGCCTGTTACCTGATCCCTTCGCATGACCAGACAGCTAAGTAAAAATGTTGAGTAAGCTTATTAATCAACTAGACTTGGTTTGTGACTTAGGTCTCTTTTATGAGATCTAAGCTTTGAAATTAGAACTCTCCTACGCATCACCCCAAATGACTTCAGATTATAGGTACTATCAGAAAACTTCATGGTATTTGCAGAAAGTCAGGTCAATAAAAGATAGAAAGAACAAATGTTATCCCTGAACCAGACTGACCTTCAAAACATTCCAAATGCAATTTCTCAGTGCAGCCTCTCATGTTGAATTTCTCCTTTGCGTCTCTAGTGAAAGAGTTTATTCTGGTTTGTGAAAGAAATTCTTTCTGTTGTTAGCCTTTAACCTTTGTCCCTTGCAAAGTGACTTTGCTTTACTGGGTCATGTCTTCCTATTTTATTTTATCTTTTTTTGTTGTTATTATTTCAACTCCTACAATCACTATTTTAAAAAAACCATTTTATTGGGGGCTCATACAACTCTCAGCACAATCCATCCATACATCCATTGTATGCAAAGCACATTTGTACTTTTGATGCCGTCATCATTCTCAAAACATTTTCTTTCCACTTAAGCCCCTGATATTGGCTCCTCCTTTTTCTTCTTCTTTTTTTTTTTTTGTGGGCATCACTGCCTCTGGTAGTCGTGGGTGCTACCCACCCGCTGCTGGATTTGAACCACCAAACCCACAGGCTGCAGTTCCGCACTCAACCACTTATGCCACCGGCCCCGGCTCCTCCTTTTTCTACCTCCTATCCGCTACCCCTTCCCTCACGAAACCTTGATAATTTACAAAATATTATAATTTTATCTTGTTGAACACTGTCTGATATCTCCCCTCACCCACTTCCCCATTGTCCATACCTGAGGAGGAGATTATATGTAGATTCTTATCATTGGTTCTCCCTTTCTACTCCCTCCTCCCCCCATCCTCCTGGTGTCGCCACTCTCTCCACTGGTCTTAAAGGGATCATTGGTCCTGGTTTCCCCATGTTTCTGGTTCCCATCTGTACCAGTGTACATGCTCTGGTCTAACTAGATTTATAAGGTAGAATTCAGATCGTGATAGTGGGATAGAGGAAGCATTTTAGAACTAGAGGAAAGTTGCATATTTCATCATTGCTGCACTGTACCCTGACTGGTCTGTCTCCTTCCCACCATCCTTCTGTAAGGGGATGTCGCTTCCCCTGCAGATGGACCTTGGTCCCCAATTTGTACTCCCTCTCATTTATAATGATATCATTTTTAGTTCTTGGATGTCTGATACCTGAGCCCTTTGACGGCTTGTGTTCCTATAAGCTGGGGTGCTTCTTCTATGTGGGCCGTGTTGCATATGAGCTAGATGGTCATTTGTTTGCCTTTAAGCCTTTAAGACTCCAGGTGCTATATTTTTTGATATCTGGACACCATCAGCTTTCTCCACCACAATTGCTTATTTACAACTTTGTCTTCAGTGATCATATCAGGAAGGTGGGCATGCGATGATACGATTTTTGTTCTTGATGCCTGATCTATATCCCCATCATCATACCTAAATATATTTACCTATAATCTTGCCTGTATTTAGACCTCTGTAAATGCTCTTTCCTCTTGTCCCACCATCATTCTCACCCTTCATTTGGGTTTCAGTAATTTCTCTCTGTTACATTACTCTTGATCAACCCCTATCAGGCCTTGAACACCCACCTTGCCACTGATTTTGAATCACTTGTTGTTCCCTTGTTCCTGGGATGGTCAATACCATCTCCTTTCCCCCACCTCCCCATCTCCCATGTCCCCCCGGAACAATCAGTCCCATTGTTTTCTCCTCCAGATTGTTCATACAGCCTATCTTATCTAGGTAGATTTGCAGAGATAATAATATGTACAAAAAAAACAATACATTGAGATGAAGTGACAAAAGAAAACAAAAAGATGACAACAACAAAAAACCAATGTCCATTTAAAAGTATATAAATAAGTTTAAAAAAATAATACCAAGAGAAAAACCTGTAAATAGTTCAAAGTCTGGTCATTGACATCCAGGAATGTCCCCTGGTTGAGTCAGGTGGGGTGCTGTATCCTGGCCCCAAAGTATATCCTTGGCACTCCCTTGGGAACTCCATGCTCTGCTGTTCTGCAGTACCCCTTGCCTCAGTGTGGTGGGGTCAGACGGGGTGCACTCCCAACCCTGCTTCTCCAGTGTTGTCTCTGTAAGGCCTCGGGTCAGTGATGGATACCGTATTTCACAGTGGGGCTGGCCATATGTTCCTCTTTGTGCCATGGCTGTTCTGTGTGGGGAGATCATTCTCGAGACTCAATGGGCCAGGATGCACTTCCCTCTCTTTTCCAACCCCTTCATTTGCTCTCATGTGCTCTGGTCAGACATGTCCTTTCCCCACGCTGCAGTCTTAGTGCTGACCTCCAAAGGAAACTCCCCTGGGAGGAGGGGCAGCTGTCCATGTAGTTAGTACTGGGGCTGGACCCTCATACTCCTCCACTGGTAACCTGCTCCAAGCTGTCATGTTGCATTGGCATGCTGGAACACTGGTTTTAAGTTTGGTTTCTCTTAGCCACCCAAGGGGAGCATATTGTTTATGTCTCCACAGAGATTGAGAAAGCAATCATTATCTTTTACACAACATCCAAGAGTCTTCAACTTGGGGGTTTTAAATGTAATTTGTAAGTACTATTAGAATCAAGCAGTCAGCAAATATCTGTGAGGCAATAATGATGATAGGCCATCATGGAAATCACCACAAGCCAGGATAACTAGAATTTAGTGCCCAGGAAGCTCTGTCAGCAAGGAAATTGAGGTCTGAGGGAGTGGTGACAGGATAAGAGCGGGGGGGGGGGGAACAGCCTTAGTTTGTGAGAGGGTCTCACTGTAACCATTCAAGCCTTCAGTATGAATAAAATTCAATGTAAAGAAAACCCAAATCCTTACAGTTGGTTCAGTAGACATCATGTTAAACAGAGCAAAGATTGAAGTTATCATGAATTTCTTCTTGCTTGGATCCATAATCAGCAATCATGGAAGGAGTGATCAAGAAATCAAGCGATGGCATTGCATTGGGTAAATTTGCTGCACAAGACCTCTTTAAAGTGGTCAAAAGCAAGGGTGTCACTTTGAGGACTAATGTACCCCTGATCCAAGCCATGGTCTTCTCAGTTACCTAGTATGTATGCCAAAGTTGGACAACGTCTGAGAACGATTGGAGACGAACCGAAGCCTTTGAATTGTGATGTTGGCAAAGAATATTGGAAGTGCCAGGAGAATGAACATGTCGAGTTAGAGTGCTCCTTGAGATGATAAGACTTAGTGTCACTGAGAAGACTTAGTGTCACATACTTTGGCCGTGCGTTTCGGAGAGACCAATCCCTGGAAGAGGACATCGTGCTCGGTCGAGTGAAAAAGAGGAAGACTCCCACGGGCTCCATCAAGAAAACACTTGCAGGACTGACACAGGACTGGGCAGGGGTTCATTCTGTTGCAGCGCCGAACAACACCTACCACTCCACAAGTTCCTGCTTGCCGCTCAGATTTCATGATTAAGTCTCCTTCCTACTGCGCTGCTCACCACAAGGTCGGCAGTTCAAACTCATCGAGGTGCTCCATGGGATAAACATGTCCAGTCTAAGAAATTCTCAGGCTCCTAATGGGCTGCTAGGACTTGAAATCTGCTCCCTGTCAGTGGGGTGATCGGTCTCCCCAAAGCTGACTGATACTCATGAGTGTTTTCACAAACTGTTGAGCAGTAATGTTTATGCAAGTCTCCATATTTCATAACTTATCATTTTTAAGCAACACAAGAGAAATCAGCAGTCATCCTCCCCACCCTACTTCACCTGTGCTGCCCAGGATCAGTCCTGAACGCTGAGGCTACACCCAGCCACGTCTGACTGGGGAGCTGTCACCCCAGAGACGATGTTCTAATTGGTGATGACTTTCTAGTGCACTCTTTTGCAAAATCTCACCTCTCCTTAATTCATGATTTATTTGGGATAGTTCAGAGCATAAGTTTCCAAACTTATTTGGTGTATTGCCCCCTGGGGAAGAAAAAAAAAAGAAAAATAGTATCCCACCCCGCCTGCCATGAAAGGTTTTGTACTCGAGCCCGTAAGTCAGGGTAAAGTCCAGGTGTCTGCTTTTGCTACTGCCCCACCCTCATGACTCCAGTGGCCTCCAGGAGACAGCATCACCCCTCACTTTGGGAAACACTGGTTTAGCGTTTCTATCAGGGATGAAGCAGAAACGAGCACTTTAAGACCTGCTCCAGGCTTTTGTGTGTTTTGTTCCATTTCATTCTCACCGCAGTGCTGTACACTCTCATTTTACTCCCGCATTTTTTAAAGACATGAAGATGGAAGTAGGGCATTTTGACCAGCACAGCCATAGAGTGACAGTGCTGTAGAACTTGGTTTCATTTACAGATCTTCATGGGTGGGCGAAGGTGGGGGTGGGGGCAGGAGGGAAGGTATTTCTGAAAGGGGAAGACTATTTTTCAAATCCTTGTGCTGCCTTCTAAGGGGACTGGATCCCAAGGGTTCAGCATGTGTTTCCCAACCAGTGGCCCTAGGTGGGAGGAGGTAATATGGAGCCCCTCCCTTGCTGAGTCCATTAAGCAGAGGACTCCAGGAGGAAGGAAGACCGGGGTGGTGTCAACAGAGTAGTGCTTGGTGGCTATCCAAGAGAGGCCATCTAAGTCCACCTAGAGACCCCTAGAAAGAAAAGTGACAATTTCCCTCCAAAAGACTCCAGCTATTGAGAACCCCAAGAAATGCAGGTCGACCCTGAATCACATGGGCTCTCATGAACTGGAACAGGTGCAATGGCAATTGGTCTGGGGGTTTGGTTAGAGCGTGAAGAGGGAGGGTCGAAAGGCAGTTGGAGGAGAGACTGTTGGAGACCTGCAGGGCTTGGGTGGTGGCAGCATGAGGGGTAGGGGAACGTCACTAGCTGGCTGCAAGAGATGCCCATTGAGATTTAAAGAGAATCAAGATGCTGTGCTCTGTATGAGGTTGCTTCTTGCCTTAATGCCTCTGCTCGGAAACCTCTCATAAAATCCTTTCTTTTTCCTCATGCTTCTTTTGCTTTGTGTTTGCTTGGGGGTGGGGTGGGGGAGTCATACATAATACTAGGACTTCACTGACTCGAAGTTGGCTGACCAGAACCCACAGTGATCTGGTGGCGGGCCTTTAAAGCCCATCATTCTTCACCTCTTCACATCATAAATATTTACTGAGGTCTACGTGCCCGCCATGGCGCTGGGTGCCAATGACCCAGTGGTGAACAAGAATGAAGTCTCAGCCCTTTGAAGCTTACATACTGGCTGGGAGAGAGACACAATAAAAAATGAACAAAGAAAGGAACGCCACACATAAAAATACAGCAAGGTGAGAATTATTTTAGAAGTGTGGCATAGCTGGTCTCTGCTTGATTAAAGAGCACCAATTTAATCAAGTGGCCTGCACGTTTATGGACATTTGCTTCACAGAGCTTTCTGGATTCATTACCATGGGCAAAGTCCACTTCCAGAGAGCATAGGCAGTGAATGGAAGCATCTTCAAGAAGCGCCTGGTTTAACAGACAGACGTGACAGGTTTATTCATAATTACAAAATGATGAGTTCCATACCTGCTAGGAACCTTCAAGTGCATTTGGCAGGAATGTGTTTCTTTGAGGCCCCTGAACTTGGTCTAGAATGGGGTCAATGTGAAATGGAGCACCAAAATTGACCACGTTAGTTCCTAGATATACCCCAATCTGTAGTTTTCTTTGTTACCTGCCTATCTTCTTAATGATTGTCTTTTGTTTCCTCTGGCTAAACACATGAGCCTCCCTACTCCCCAGCTTTACCGCTGCCTGATCGCCTGATGGACGTTCTGACTCAGGGGGTAGAGATGGATGGTGTGGTAGTTATGCATGTCAACTTGAAGATATAAAAGTGTAGAGATGGAGTGTGGGTGTGGCCTTTTCATAAGGAGAATACTGGGAACTTCCCCCTCACCTCTCTGCCTTCACTTTCCTGTTAATGAGCCATGCTGAGACCTACACCACCCCTGTGATGGTTCTACCACCATTGGATCCACAAGACTCTTCACTCACCAGCCTGTGATCTTCCTATATTCTACATCATTGTATGTGACTGTGAGTCTGAAGAGGGGCTTATGGACTAGTATCAGACTTATGGACTTGAGTTGGACTGGGCTGGGATGTTTTCTTTTTTTTTTTTTTAGGCATCACTGCCCTCTGGTGGTGGGAGTAGGAGGCCCAGCCTTTGCTCCTGTGAGCTGGAATTGAACCTCCATCCCAGTGGGCCACAGTCCCGCACACAACCACTACGCCACCGGGGCTCAGCTGGGATGTTTTCTTGATTACGTCTTGAAATCAAATTGCTTTCTTCATATAAAGCGCTCTCTCTCTCTCTCTCTCTCTCTCTCTCTCTCTCTCTCCCTCTCTCTCTCTCATATGTGAGTGTCTCAGGAGTTGTTTCTCGAGTCAATCCAATCTAACACAGATATCTCAGTTCCTTGTTTCTCGGTTCTGTCTCTTATAGCTGGAGAACCTGGGCTGTAGTTTCTTCATTTGTAAAGCATGGATAATGATCCCACTTGCTTCGTGGCATTCTTGTGATGGTCACATGGATTAGTTTATGTAAAATTGACTAGAAAAGTACTTGGCACACTGGGCATGTTGAGTTAGAGTTATCTATGATTGTTCTGGCATGATCGAAGTGTTCATATTACCATGTGGACTGACCTCACTCACAGTGCCTGAAGACCACCCCTGAAAGTCTCTCTCCCCATACCCACCCAAGTAGAAAGGCCACCTGTGTGAAGACACTGGGTCATGACAATCATTAATGCATTTGGCTCCTAACCAAAATACTTGAGATTCAAGTCCATTTAGAAACATCTTGGAAGAAAAGCCAGGTGATCTACTTCTGAGCAGTCACCCATTGAAAATCCCACAGAGCACAGTCTTCCTCTGACACACACAGCATCATTCCAAGTCAGAATCGGTTCATGGCTACTGGTTGGTGGGCTAGTTAGTTGCTGAGTTTGGGGCAGGTTTCATTTGAGATCACAGAAAAGAAGCCATTCTTCTGCTTGAGGCAGAGCAAACAGCAATGATGTGGTCCTTGAGATGGACCTTGGTGATGGGGAAGATGCAGACATCGGAAATGGCAGGGAGGAGGGAAAGAAAGTTATTCCAGTCAGAAAGAACCCTATATGCACAAGAAAGAAGTAGGGCATTTGGGTGCCAGTGTTGAAGCATTGAATGGCTTAGTTGTTTTGGACTATTGAATGCATGAGATCAAGAGTGAGGTGTAGAAACACAGAAGGTCCATTGACCACTTGTGGAGGCATGTGAATTAAGTTAAGCCTGTTGGTGTTAGATATTGTATGAAAATGGGAAACTTAAAGATTTTGAAGAACCTGTTTTTCTCTCTGCTATAGTAGAGCTATATTGGTGTAAGGGTTGTTTATTCCATGTTAAATGACACAAAACTACTGCAAATTTTAAAAACGTACTTTTATCTATATGAGACTTCACAAAGAAAATCTATATCAGTGGTTCTCAATCTGTGGGTCATGACCTCATTGGGAATCTAACGACCCCTTCACAGGGGTTGTGTAAGACCATCAAAAAACACATAAATTTCACAGTATATAATTGCATACTGTTTTTTGATTAATCACTATGCTTTAATTATGCTTAATTATGTTCAATTTGTAACAATGAAAATACATGTGGCATATCACATATTTACATTATGATTCATAACAGTAACAAAATTATAGTTATGAAGTAGTAACAAAAATAATTTTATAGTTGGGGGGTCACTACAACATGAGGAACTGTATTAACAGGTCACGGCATTAAGAAGATTGAAAAACACAGTTCTAAATTAACCTAGAGTAGCCTAACCCACTGCTATCTAGTCAATTCTATATAGGATTTCAGAGACTGGAAATCTTTATGGGAGCAGATAGCCTCAGTCTATCCCCAAGGAATGGGTAGTGTGTGTTTGACTCCCTGTGGTTAAAGGTTCAATGTCACATACAGAATATATTCCTGATCAAGGATATGTCATATTTTTTTCCACAGGAAGATATGAAAAATTAGTCAAAGGCTCCCGGCCATCATAGATATGTAAACTGTAAGAGCTGTAGATAACAGTTAGCTAAAGAATGCTACTCATGTAAGTTGGAAATGATCTACTCTATGGGGTAATTTATTAGTTCTGTGGTGTAATTTATTGCCATCACTGAAGCGAGTGTTTGAATCATTAATAGTTTTGCAGAGCACAATCTCTTCACAAGTGTCTAAGTTATTTGCTATAAATCATGCCTTGTGTTTGTGCATAATCACATTTCCCCCTAAGCTACAACGGTCCATTTGCATAACAGAAGAATAATGTTGATTGTTCATTTAGCCTGACTGAAGCTTGCTATACATGATCTTCACAACTTAATGACATTATATATATATATATATATATATATATAGCTTTTTAAAAATTCATGGGCAACAACCAATCTTTGCTATTGTGAGGCAATATCCCCAGGAATTATTATTACATTTGTCTTCCTTTTTACTTTTTTGGCCTCGATTTCCCCCCCATCAATTTCATCAGATATTTTCATCAGATCTAAGCATCCAAATTTAGCACAGATTGAGGTTATTTTAGGTGAACATAATTTCTATGTACTATTTGTACATTGCTGCTCAAGAAAGGAATGGGGGGGGGGAATCTCAAACTATAACTATACGTGATTTTTAAAGGATTTTTATGTATGACAATCCTTCCTAACTTGGAGTATTTTATTTTGAACTCGCTTTACATTGGACACGTATGACCTCTCTTCCATCCCCATCCCCCTTCCTTTGATATGGTCTGATCTTGTGATCTCTGTTCATAGCCCTGGTCTTTTCTAAGTGACTGTAGTTCTTGCTTAAAAGCTCATTTTTAAGGAAATGAAATACTGTGGTAGAGTTAAACAAGTACACAAAAGGTTTTAGTTCCCTAGAGCAGCCACTGGGCAGCAGGCCATGGCCTATGTGTTTCTTTCTTCCCAGCATCCTCCTGTCTTTGTGGCCGAATGCTCACCTTCCTGTGCTCTCACAACTGCGGGAATTGCCCTTAGGCCCCCTCATCACTTGACCTTGTCTGCATCTTTACACATCTGGCTCTTGAACTAGACACTAGGGTTCTTGAAGATGAATATTGTGTCTCATCTGCCAACTTGGTCATAATACCTGAATGAACATGCAAGTCAGGCAACACATCCTCATGTGATAAGGAACCTTTTCAGGATCTTAAGAAGCATTGAAACAAATTTTAAATGATGCCATATGCATAATTTAATGCTGTTGATTCCTGCTATGTACACACATTCAGAGAGTTTCCATCTGTTCCCTAAGTGTAAGGGTGGCCAAATCCTATATAGGATGTGATGAGGAGAGGACAAACAGTGCCTACAGCTTACATGTGAAGGTTTTCCCCCAAAACAAAACAAAACAAAACAGAACAAAAACTCCAAGCTATCTATGTTAGTCTGGAAAAACTAGGGAAACAAATCCACAGAAATTCAGATGTATAAGAGAGAGCTTTATATAAAGGGTAAGTGTACATTCAGAAAACATCTCAACCCAGTGTTGTCCAAGTCCATAAATCCAACATTAGCCCCTATATTTCACGCCAATCTACAAAGCCCTCCTCAATCTCACAAAACACGTGCAATGACACTGCAGGAGGAAAGCCGAATCAGCGATCGTGTAAGCAACTCAGTGCTGGCAGGAGTCTCCATGAGGCTGCTCCAGCACTCAGGGCTCCAAGAGGGTAGGTCCATGTGCCTTCTCTTCAGGGATGTCTGGCAGGAAGTGATCCTTGCCAGCTGAAGCAAGGAACTGTCTAAGGCAGCTGTACCCTGTCTGACCATCAGAAAGCAAGTGATGTGTTTGTTCCTATCATGTGGCTTTGGTTTCATGATTGCATCAGATCCAATGCCTGTCTTTGCCAAGAGTATGCAAGCTCACCATGTCTGCAGACTAGTAATTTGCATTGGGGTTATTTTATCTTATTATTGGATTATTTATATCTTATCCTGTACTAACCTCTAAGGTTGTCTTCCAGGCTTGCATATTTAGCTGGCAATCTGGTGAATCTTTTTGTCTAGAAATTTCTGATATTATGGGTCATTGCCTAACCTGGATCATTCTCAATATTGTCTCTACCACATCCATGCGCACGCCTATGCACATACATATCTATGGCTGCTGACCTTCACAATGATTTTCTTGTATCTGCTGCATATTTTGTAGAGGTCTTTGTCTCAGTTGATAACACCATCTTGTGCTAACCCTCTGCTTGGATATTCCTGATGTCTGGTTTGCACCAAATGCCATCGATTTGCCTCCACAATACATTCATTCACAATTCAAGATCACCACAGGCAGGAATATTAGCACTCTATACCTCAAGGCATTAGTGAAGGGGTGGGTTGAGAAATTATTACAAGGTCCCTGGAAACTGGCATAATGGCCAGAACACCCCAGTATTTCTGGGGTGAAATACTCAGTTTGAATCCTAATCTCCCTGTACCTCAACTGTCTTATCTCTCTCTCTCTCTCTCTCTCTCTCTCTCTCTCTCTCTTTGTTCTGTCTTATCTCTTAAATGGGGTATGTAATGCTAGCTAGAAAGGTTCTAGCAAGATGATATACTGTGTTGGATCACTAACACAGTGGGGAACTTGTACGTTCTGTGCTTGTAGAGACAGGAGAGGGAACCCAGGGTTTCTGAATCTTCTGCCCAGATGAGTTATCACAGATGCTAGTTCTTCTGGTTATATAGTCCATCTCCATTATCGCTGTCACTTTTCTTCACAGCCTCAGTCCACCCTAGAGATGGCCAGTGCAACTGCATCCCATTGATCTCTCTCATTTCCAGAATGATTGATCCAGGTCCTCATTATATCTTTCCTGGACCTTTGATAATAACGCCTTACTGTCATCTGGGCCTCCAATATTCTCATCCAGTCCCCAGAGTGATCTTTCAAAAACATAAATCTCATCATGTTTTTTCCTTGCCAAAAACCTTTGCTGGCGCTCCATTGCCTGCATAATCTCCAAGAAACAAGGCCAGAAACTGGCTTTCTCAAACTCCCACTCACCTTCGCTGCCAGTCAGATGGAACCAGCACCCTTTCCTTTTCCTGTGTACTTTCACTCAAACTATTTTCTTATCCAAATTACTATTTTCTTCTCCTGCTACTTCTGCTTGTTGCAGAAGCATCTTAAAATTTAAGGTGAGATGCTACTTTTTGTCTTTAAATGAGACTGTTCTTCTAAGATTCCAACCCGTCCGGCTTACTACCCCCCCGTGAGAATTTTTCTTCCTCTCTCCAACTCTTGTATATTGTTAGCAATACTTGTTTTTGTATTTTATTTGTTTCTCTGTAGTAATGCTTAGCAGAAATTACCTTGTGATATTTATTTCCATCTTCCTTATTTCAGAATTGCTTTTAGATGGGTCACAAAAATAATATGCTAATTGTATTAGTCTGGGTTGACTACAGAAACAAAACCAGTGACACACCTGTATGGAGAAGGAAGAGCTTTATATCAAGTGATCGTGTATCAAGAAGGCATCTCCGTCCCGTCCAACGTAAGTTCATGAGATTTGAGTCTACTGGAGCGCTCTTGGCACTCACATAGCTGCAGAGCACTGATGCAGGAAGGTGACGCAGGATGCAGGAAGATCACAAGCTGGTGAGTTCAGAGTGGCGTGGATCCAAGGTCAATGGAAACAGGCCAGGGCCCTGGCAGTTGTCAAGGCTGGGTGGCCCCCATGGTGGCCACCTCTGGAGGCAGGCATAGCATCCCAGCAGCTAGGAAGGTGAAGGAGGAGAAAGAGACATTCCCAGTTTCCCTCTTATCAAAAGATCACAGCTCCCAGGAAGCATCATCATATTGGACTCCACCCATTAACAAGTTGGACTCTCCCCCTACCCAAGTGCAAGAAACTGCCACAGTAGTATTTGCTAAGTCATTGAATTGTGGGCTAAAGATGGGTTCCTTCTGTTACATGCAAATTGTATCTTCATACAAATGTTTGGAAAAGAAAGTGTACAGTAAAAATTACATATTGCTCTCCTTTTACTGCAGTATTAGTTGCCTTTGAGTTGGATCCAACACACGGTGGCCTCAGGCACAACAGAATGTTACCTGGCCTTGTGCCATCTTCCTTATTTATTGTTGAGTGTTTTTCAGTCCACGGGACTCATCTTCCAGCACTAAATCAGAAAATATTTTGTTGTGATCTATTTAATTTTCATTGGTTAATAAATCGATCTCCTTCCTAGTCTGTCTTAGGAAGATTGCATGAAACCTGTTCTCCATGGGCTGATCCTGCTGGTATTTGAAATACCAACATGGTGGCCACTACAGTATAACAGATTCTCAGATGGATCATAGAGTGTGTGTTAGTCTGGGTCGATTAGAGAAGCAAATCCATAGACACTCATAGGTGCATAAGAAAGAGCTTTATAGACAAGGGCAGTTGAATATTGAGAAAACATCCCAGCCCACTCCAGATCAAGTCCATAAATGCGATAGTAGCCCATCTGTCTGATACCAATCTATAAATTCCTCCTGAGACTCATGAAACACCTGCAGTGGGAAGTCGTGTGGATCCAGCAGCAGTATAAGCATCTCAGTACTGGCAGGGATCTCCACATGGCTTCTCCAGTTCAGGGGGACTAGCGTAGTTCCATGTGTCTTGTCAGCTGCAATGTCTCCCAGGGAGTAAGCAGAGAGAGTGTCTCCCACATCCAAGAAGGAAGACAGGAGTTCCCAGAATCCTCAGGAGAAAGCCATGCCCACACTGAGGCCTCATTGTCTATGACCTGATTGACAGGCTAGACTCCACCCCTTCAGTCTTACTCCTCTCAAATGGACAAACTACCACAGAGTGTCATAGCTGGATAAAAATAAACAGATGAAGAAATTGGAAGGACAGGAAAATAAAATTAATTTAGAGATAAGGTTGGTATGCAAATGCTTGCCATACATTTCTATAGAAAGCTGCACTTGAGCTTACGGGCAGCCAAAGGAAATAGAGAAACATGAGCAGAGGAATATAGAGGGTTCCTATTTCTGTAACTTGAGAAAAATCTCTCTCATAGGCCCCTTTGAAGAGAACATTATGTGATGGAAAGGACGGCTTTCTCAACAATAACCCCACCTTAAACTCAATAAGGAGTTGTGTAAAGCAGTTTCTTATAACATCTTTCAGTTCAGGTTTTTGCTGGCAGGACACCAAAGTGCAATTAAGAAAGCAGTTCCATGAGGGACTGAAATAGTGCAGTTCAAATGCACAGCTTTCTAATGGTTTGGCTGGATTCAGGAATAAAATGTATAATATCTATAGAAATAGATGGACTACTTCTCCTCTAAGCAATCTCTTGAATGAAGATGAATAGATGATAATTTTACTTATAAAATTAGATGTGAGAGAGTGCAAGGCTATATGGCCCGACCCTGGAGTCAGGTGACTTCTTTTATCAATCAAGAGAAGACCTTTCTTTTTGCATTTCTGCTGTGTATAGAATTCTGTTTTTTGGTGGTTCCACTCCCCCTTTTCAGTGCTTTAAAGATTTCATTGCCTTCCATCGTCCTTGTGCTTAAATGGTTTCTGGGCATAAGTGGTCTGCTCTAAGTATTAGCCTGGTAAGTACTAGACCCTTTTCTATGTGTGCTTTCAAGTTTTTCTCTTGTTTTCCATTTTTAGAAGTTTAAATATCCTATGTGCCTTTCTGTTTGAAGCTTTTATCCTGTTCATTTTTCTTTGTGTTTTTTGTATTTTTAGATTATGCCTTGGTAGCTGTCCATAATTTCCCAAGGTTGTTGGTTACTGTTTCTTTTACTGTTTCTTCTGCCTATTTTCCCTTTCTGGGATTCCAATGACATGTGTATTTAATATTGAACATCATCCCATAAATCTTACATTCTCTGGTCTGTTTTTCCATTATTTTATTCTCTTTGCAATCAGTGTAGGTCATTTCTGTGGATTTACCTGTGGGTTTTTAAAGTTTCTTTAGCGATGTCAAGTCTAGTGATGAACTCATGTGTAACCACGAAAAATATTTATTACCATATTTTTTATTACAGTATTAAGCATATCTTGTGTTTGCTCATGAAAGTCTGTGCAGCAGATCAGGTTCTCATCTAGCACTTTCTGAGCATACTGTTCCGCAGCCCTGGTGGTGTGGGGTAATGCATCGGGTTGCAGTCCACAGCGATGGCGATTCAAAGCCACCAGCAGCTCCTCAAGAGCAGGCCTGGGCTTTTGACCCCCGGCTAAGACAGTCCCGGTGGGTCACGGTGAGTCCACATTGACTCGGTAGCAGTGAGTTTGGGCTTTTGGTTTGGTACATTGGTTACATTTTCCTCATGGCATCAATTTTCTTATTGTTTTTGTTCTTGCTGTTCTATTTCTATTAATATTATGTCCTTGCCAAACCCCCACTACTGAGAGTCTCATCTTTGTTTTAGGGTAAATGTTAATGGAAATTTCTAGTATTTTCATTTAGTTCTTATAATTTTCTAATATATGATGAAACCATGTATTTATTTTCCCCGTTATTTACCTTTTCCTTTAGTCTATATAACATATATAGTTGTGAATTCTGTATGTGGAAGACCTAACATTTGTGCCCTTTATGAATCTGTTCTTAAACTGGACATATTTTGCTTTGTTTTGTTTTCTTTGTTTTTTTTGGGGGGGCATCACTGCCCTCTGGTGGTGGGAGTAGGAGGCCCAGCCTTTGCTCCTGTGGAGCCGCTGCTAGAATTGAGCCTCCGTCCCAGTGGGCCACAGTCCTGCGCACAACCACTATGCCACCGGGGCTCAGCCCAAACTGGACATATTTTATAAGACAGCAGATAATGAAACTTAAAATTGTAGACTGGTAGGTGAACCAGTTCTTCATCATGATGATTCCTTTCAAAAAACTTTCTTAGGACCCATAAGGTTTACCTAAAAACGGCACAAAAACCAACAAAAACTAAGAAAAGTATAACCAAACACTTGGAGCACAGCCGCAAAAAGTTTAAACATGCCATACTAATAACGCCAACTTATGCCTAGGGGCCCAAACATGAACTGCTTTTGTTTACAAAAATCACGTGCGCTGGGTCGGATTCCGGTGTTTTGCTCGAGTTCTGATGCAAACATTTCCGGACATTTCGCGTCAGTGATGTTGGGTGCTATCGCAGGCTACTGTACTTGGAGTGGAGTCGCTTCTCATCGCTGCTTTGAGAGAGTCTGCCCTACGAAGGTCCTTCAAACGTGTTCCCACGCTATTTTTACTTAATGGTGGCTAGTGTGAAGGTAGTGGGTTTGGGAGGGATGTTCACCGATGTTGTGACTAAACTTCGGTTTAGGCAGGTACTGCAGTCGGGGGCTGATTTGCGTAGCCTTCTCCGTTCTGGATGTGGCATTTCTTCCATCCCTTCTGGACAGCGTCCTTTGTTTCCTTACCCCACCTCAGGGCCACCGCGTTGCCACCAGTGCCACCAGGCGAACATTTTGTTCTCCTTGCTCTTGAATAATTCCTTCTTCAGGATGTGATAGAAGGAATGTCAGTAGTTCCCAGCCAGCACCATGAGGTATTTTCTCCCTTGTAGTCCCACTAAGCTCTTGGTGAAAGAAAAGCTGCAAGAAGAATCTCATTCTTGAAAATCCACCGATCACGTGGGTTTCTTCTTATGAAAGTTAACGCCCCCAAATGGTTCTCAGGCCCGAGGAGAGGACTACTTTCTGTATATGGAGGGAAGGAATGACTCCTCTTTAAATGGAGCTATAACACTTCTTATAAGACAGGTTTGCCTTCATTCTACCCAGCCCACAGTCTAATGGGTCTTCAGGGCCATAAAATCCTATACTGGAACATCATGGGTCCCAGGTTTGAATTTCATGGGACAGCAAACTTAGAAACCGATAGATGTTCAATAAGTGTTCACGGAAATGGATTGAAAGTCTGGCATACCCTTCTCCAGTATTCTGTAGGCTGGCGTTCCTAGGGCTACCTGGAAGGAGAGAATTCAATTTCCTTTCATCTTAGCATTTTATGAACCCCCCCTTTTGAGCAAGGGCATGTCTTTAGGTGCCATGAGAGAGGAAAAGGATAAATAAGACAAGAATTTCACTTGCAAGTGGTTTATTATAATCTGTGCACTAAGCAGAGTGTGATCAGTGACCTAATTATAGGCACAGAATGCCATGGAAACCGAGGAGAGAAGGTACACCTGCCTATTTGCTCAACAAGCCCTGTGTATGGGGTGGTTGCTATGGAATAGGGGCAGGGGTGGATAACCAGGGTTTCACTCTTTTTTAATAAAAAAAAAGCATCTAGCTTCTTTTATTGTGCTTTGGGAAGATGCTCTCAGAGCAGATCTACTCTTCATTCAACAATTTAGACACATTTTGTCTCATAATATTAAATGCCTTTCCCTCGACATAATGCCATTCTTCCTGTTTCCACCCTGACTCCCAGATCCAGTCTTCTGGACTGCCTCCTAAAGCTAGGTTCTTATGTCCCAAAGCCCACCAACTCATTCTTCCAGGTATTTGATTATTGCTAATAATTTTCCATACCTCCCCCCCTGCATGTTCTAATATAGATATGGAAATAGTTCTACCACATCTTTCTTTCTTGCCCCTTCTTACCTTGGAAGATTTATTTGTGGGGAATGCTGCCCTTCGGGTCACTTCTGGTTGATTCTTCTGAAGAGTACGCTCTTCACAAGTGTTGCTGTTCACTTTATAGGCTGGTGTGATTCGGGCCCAAAGGATGGGTTTAAGTTCCAGGTGCAGGGGTGTCTGACGGCTGTAGACACAGAGATTACAGCAGTCTCTCTTAGATCGGTAAGTCTATCTTTATGATTTAGAATTTTATTGTACACTTTTCTCCCATTCTGTGTTCAGAATCTTGTGGTCCTGATCAGAGCAGTCAGACCTGGTGGCTGGGCATTATCTAGTTTTTTTGGTGTCAGGGTAGTGGAGGCTGTCATTCTTGTGGTCCATTGCTTCTTGAGACCATTTCCTTGTGTTTACTTTTTTTCTTTGCTCTTCTTTTCTCTGGATGGGATACCAAGAGACCAAGATGGCCACTGACTAGCTCTGAAGACCCTAGTTGCTACTCACCACAGCCTGAAGGAAAATCCTATCTTTATGGACTATATTACATCAATAGACTTGACTGCCATCTAAGACTTTAGCCCTATGTCCTGAAGCCCAGTGACTCATTCTCCCAGGTATTGATTGTTGCTAAGAATTTTTCATACCTAACCCCCCTTCATACTGTAATACACACATAGATATATTTGTATCACATACAAATATGTATGGAGAACTACCCTCTGCAAAATCTACATTTTTTCATGGGTATAGACCCACTGACCACCCATACCTGTTAAGTCTGTGTGTCTTCCTCTGGAGCCACGTGTGGACTTTTTAATTATAGTGATTATTACTGATATTGCTGGATTGGGTGTGTAGCAATATTTGCTTTTGTTATAACTATTGTCACCAATTGGTTTCTTCTTTTGCTTTAGTGACATTGTCCTGAGCGCCTCTTTATTGTACATTGCTTTCCTGTCGCTCAAATTTATGTGTCTTCACTCTAGTTAGTGATGTCCCCTTCCATGCCTGGAAGCCATGAAAAAGTGTTTTTTTCCCTGTGTCAACCTTTTCTTGGCTTTTAATGATGGTGGTCTCATGTAACATGTGTTCTGTGAATGACTTAATTGACTCAGCACAATGTTCTCCGGGTTCACCCACATTGTGAGACACTTTGTGGATTTATCATTCATCTCTACCATTGTCTGCTGTGTGTGCCTTGGGCTCTTGTTGCACTGCTGAGAGAACTACTACTACTGTGGTGTGAAGAAATGATAACAAAGGATGAGGAATGGGCCCAGAGTTTGGGAACCCAGAGTGGTCCAGCTCTTTCCTCTTGAGAGAGGGGGATTGTTTGTGCTCAGGGAAGTGATTTTCTGCATTTGGGGAAACCCAGGAAGGTTCCATTGTCTTGAAGGTGGGTAGAACCTGGATGGATGGGTGTGGGGGAGGGGGATTTACCACAAAGGAATAGCTGCAGGCAAAGTGCAGTGTGAAGTCAAGACTGAGGAATAGAAACTAGCAGTGCAAAACCCAAATCATGCTCACTGCCATCAAGTGATTGCTGACTCACGGCCACCCTCCTGTGGGTTTCTGAGCCTGCAGCCGTATGGAGAGCCCAGTCTTTCTGCTGCAGAGCTGCTGGTGGTTTTGAACTGGCAACTATGTGTATCACAGCCCAAGGCACCGCCACCGCAGCACAAGGGGCCCTCATCGCCATGTCAGTGGAGAGGAAAGCATGTAGGGAAGGAGGATGGGAGTCGTGATGTGATTGGAAAAGCTGGTCCAAATCCAAGGGGGCCTGGTCTATGGCAGCTTCTAGGTGTCAGTTGTCATCAAGTTGATGTCAACTCTGAAAACTCCATGTCTCTCAGAGTAGAACCATGTTCCACAGAGTTCTCAATGCCTCATTCGCAGTTCCCCCCCTACCCCCCAGGAAATAGGTTGTGAGTGAGGGCTTTCTTCTGAGGTTCCCCTAAGTGGACTCAAATGTTACATCTTTCTCTTAAGCAGCAGATTGGCCTTCTGTGCTACCCAGAGACTCTACCGCAGGTACCCAACAAACCAAATGATTGAGGACATCAATGAAAGCATCAAAACACAGGCTCTTTTGTTTGTTTGTTTGTTTCAGTAGCTAATGCCCAGGAAATGTGTACAGGGAGATGCTATTAGCATATGGCAGTAATTCAGTGGGGGACACAGGAGAGACAACGAAGATTTGGGGTTAGGAAGCTGTGACAATTTTCCTAAGTGACCTCTTGCCCCCAGTCCTGGAACGTTTGAGTCTTCTGCTTCCGTGAAAAGCCAGGTTAGAATGCTTCCCTCTTGAGACACCTTTCCACCGCAGTGAATATCAGCACTCAGGCCAAATGCAGGGTGTGTTTAGACACGTGGGAAAACAGCAGAGCACGTCTTGTGCCTGAAGAGGGGACTAAGGTCTCTCAGTGAGATGTGTGTCCAGGTCAGGCTCTGGGGAGGTGACCCAGTGTGGGGAACAGCCCTGAAGACTGCACCAGCACAGAAAAGTCCTGGGCTTCGAAGTGCTCTTTCCAGCTCCCTAGAAGGACAATAGGAAGTCGTTTGACATTCCTTTCTCAAGAACTCCTCATCTACTTGGTATTGACATCAGTAAAGAATGAAATCACAGGACCCAGATTAAGGACATCTCTCTCCTTGCATGAGGTACAACGTAGTTTGAAAATAAAAGCAAATCAACTGCTTGGAAAGCAAAATGGATGCAAATGAAAGTCTGGCAAAATCTATCAGCATCTGGGCACTTACTTTGCATCCCACCTCCCCCCCTCCCCACACTCTCCCCCCCTCCCCCCAACCGCATGCTGCTCAGCTGTGAATCAC
>PVJH01010808.1:0-47514 GCA_004026705.1 Nesogale talazaci
AGAAAAGTCTCAGGAATTGATGGACTATCAATTAAAATGTTTCAACAAGCTGAGAAAGCACTGGAAACACTTATTTGTCTATGTCACAAAATTTGGAAGCCTGCTATTTGACCAATTTGTTGGCAGAGATCCATATTTGCACTTATTTCAAAGAAAAGTGACTCAATAGCATACTCAAATTATAGAAAAACATTAGTGATATCACATGCAAATAAATTCTCACTGAAGATCACCCAACAACTGCTCCAGCAGTGTATTGACATGGCGCTGACAGAGCTTCAAGCTGGATTCAGAAGAGGACAAAGAATAGGGGATATCACTGCTGATGCCAGATAGATCTTGGCTAAAATCAGAGTATAACAGGAAGATGTCGACTTGTGTTTTATTGATTGTCCGAAGGCATTTCAGTGTGGGGGCCAGAATAAACTATGGATAACATTGAAAAGAATGGAAATTCCAGAGCACTTTATTGTGTGCTGGTGGCAAGTATACTTGCATCATGAGGCAGTTGTGCAAACAGAAGAGCATAGTGCATGGTTCAAAATCAGAAAAGCTGTGCCACAGGGTTGTGTACTCTCAGCATAGCTATTCAATCTGTATACTGAGAAAACCACCAGAGAAGTTGATCTCTATGGAAAAATGTGGCATTGGGATTGAAGGAAGGCTTAATAAAAACCTTCAATTTTGCTTACTGAAAGTAGGTGCGACTTGAGGCCCTTGCTGGTAAAGATAGAGAATCATGCCCTTAAGTATGGATTCCAACTCAACGTTAAGAAGACTAAAATTCTCACAACTGCACAATAGGTAAAATCATGATAGAGGGTTGAACTGTCAAGGATTTTGTCTTTTTTGAATCCACAATCAATGTTCATGGAAGCAGCAATCAAGAGACCAAAAAAACACGTTGAATCTAGTAAATCTGCTGCACAAGACTAGAGTATTGAAAAGCAAGGTTGCTATTTTGAGGTCCAGGCCATGGTACTTTCAATTGCCTGATATGCCTGTGAAAGTTGGACAATGAATTTTTTAAAATCCAAGAAAAATCAATGCATTTGAATTGTGGTCCTGGAAGACAACACTGAAAGGAACAAGGCTTGCAGAAGGGACAAGCAGATCTGTCACTGAAGGAGAGCCAGAGTGCTCTTGAGTAGCAAGGGTGGCAAGGCTTCATCTTACCTACTCTGCACATATTGTCAAGAGAGACCAGTCCCTAGAGAAGAACATCGTGTTTGGTAAAGGAGAGGGGCAGCAAAAACAGGAAGACCCTCAAAGAGATGAATTGGCACAGTGGCTGCAACAATGAGTTTGAGTATAGGGAAAACTGTGAGGATGATGCAGGACCGAGCAGGATTTCATTCAGGTGTACATAAGGTCAGTACGGGTTGGAACTGACTCAATAACACTCAACAACGACAACAAAAGGGAACTGCACTCCTGGTTAGAGTTTATTTGACTGTTAGAGAGACAACGCTAATATCCGTTTTACTTGAATTCAATTTCAGAGCCTCAACCTTCACTTACCCAGATTGTTCTCAGAACAAGGCTTTATAATGCTTTCTGTTAAATTTTACCAGATTAATTTTGGTCAATCTTCAATCAGACATGAGAATTTGTTATCATTCTTGCTTCATCTTTGTTTGCCTGACCCTTTTTGCCATATTCTAGTCTGGATAAATAAATTGCGTTTTGGTTTTCTATTACTGTGTCAAATAGACAATCCGGTCATACTCTTATCAAATGGGGACTCTTCTTTGGACCTGCATGTAAAACGTGAGCTGTAAGATAATGTTCACTAAATTTGCTTCAGAAAAACCTGGGAAGCAGCTGAAACAAAAGCATAAGACACTAAGTTGATTAATTAGATGGGCGGAAACTCTCATATATATTTGGATTCTTTGAACAGAAAAGAAAAACAATGGTTTCAAACATGAGCCACCAATTAGAGTCATAAAGGCAAACAATATAGATAGCATAAACATTGATGGCAATAAAACTACTTTTTACATGGGCAACCCCCTGTATTACTCTCAGAGAGAAGTAACAGCAGAGATTTGGTTATTTGATGATGAAAGTGATGTGTCTTAACTGAGATGAGCCAGCCAATGTTTTTTAAAAAATTGAGAGTATGACTTTGTACTGTTGTACTTGTTATAAAATGAAGTTTTCTATTAGTCTAATCTTAAACATGCAATCTCTACTGGTAGAGATAGCTATATCATATTTTTCTCAAAATTCATAAATCAGACATTACACCTGAAGAACCAAGTCTTTAATATTGCTCTGTTAAATGTTTCATATAGATTTATAAAAATTGAAAACGCAAAAAAAATTGAAAACTCAGTAAAAATGATTTTGGTTAAAATCAATTATCAAATTTAACACATACAAAGAAGTAGTCCTCTGGCATTTCATTACGTTCAATATTTCTAGTCTTCAAAGACTTTGCTATTTCTAGATTTAAGACATTTGGAAAAGTCATAATTTGAGATTTCATGATAGAGAAAAATAAAATCTTTGAAAGAATCAAAACAACTTTTTATACACATACATGTGTGTATGTGTGTGTGTGTATGTATATATATATATATATATATATATATATATATATATATATATATTCTCGGGAATCAAATAACTGCCCTGTGTAGGCAGGCTAAGGGCTGCTCACAGCACTTTGCACTTGTGATCAATAATAACCTCTTGCCTTGGGAAATTTAGACTATAGAACTCCTTCCGGGCAAAATGCCATTAGTAAGTTTTCCCTGGATGAAATCAATAAGCTCCCTCCTCCTTATCTTCTCTCATAGCAGTAGGAGCAAGAAACAAAACAGTTCTACTTAACGTGCCAAAGGTGGACTTTACCTCTAAGTGGAATTCCCAGGCTGTGAAAAACCAGCAACTGAAAACCCTGTGGAGCACAACTGTCTGCTGTCACCTGAGCTAATCTCCAGTCAGACCTGATCCCTCAGTGAGACGGGGCCGAAGGGAGGAAGGGCAAAGATCCTGTTAACCCAGCACCCTCTTTCCTTTTGTCACTTTCAAATTCTTTGATATTTTCGTCACCTCATTGTCCGTGATAAGTTATATACTTCACATGTCGGATTTTCACAACTACTCGAAGTGAATATAAACATAGGCCAGTTATTGAACCTAAGGATAAAAGACATACATATTCAAGACAAACTGTCTGCAAATTCTAGCTCCATCATTGGCCAGCCACTTCGTTTTAAATGCCTTCCTACACTCATCTGTAAGATGAAGGCAACAAGACTAACAATATGTCTCTTCTGGAATCATTATTGCAAACTGATCTTCTCCAAAGTGGTCGTTCACTAACCAGCAGATTCTTTGGATAAATATATTTTGGTAAATGATAGCTTCCATAATCAATAGTAATTTTCCCCTTCTTTCCACAGTGTCCTTGTGAGTAGTATATTATCATGAATTGTGTCCAACCGTTATGTAAAAGATGCTAAAATTGGCATATTTATTGTCATTGTCCTCTGGGGAGAATTCCAAAGGAAATGTTGAAAAAACAGCTGCTAGTGCCTCAGTAGGATCAAAAGTAAACATACTCAGTCACACAGAGGGCTCATTGTGAAGAAAGGTGTGGGACTAGGTGTCTTGTCATCCATCTCAATAGAAACCAGGAACAGAAATGGTATTATGTAGGAAAAATCTTGAGAGGACACCTCTACTCTAAGGCAGTGAATTCCCTATGTCATATGCAGGAAACCCATGAAGGTCTTAAAAATGCTACTTTAGCAGAAACACTATCAACTTGGAAGAAGGGGCAGGGAAACAATGAAATTTAAAAAGCCTATCTGACTCCGAAAATTCAGCAGGCAGGAAACAGATTGATTAAACTACTTAGTTTTAAACACATTCCTTTCTTTATCAAGAAAAATTAATCCCAGAGAGGAATCAGTGACCAGGAAGATGGAGTTTAAAACCTCAGAGAATTTATTCCCAGACCATAAAATGCAATATTATTTGCCTGGCTGAATTTCAAAGTTAACAGGTACCAGCAGCTTCATTTTTCTTCCACTTTATTCTCATTTGGGTTGAAATGTCTATTACTGTTACACTGTACTAGTTTCACTGTTATACTTTGGGAGCAAGTAAGAAATTTTGCTTCAGCATGGATTCAAACCAGAGGCTCCAACCTGATCCACCAAGACATGAATGCAACATACCAAGAGGAAGCTGTAAACCAATAGAGAGGTCTGCAGACCAGTCTCAAGTCCAGCTACATGGACCTTCTCCCGGGGACAGCATCAAAGCGACAGCTCAGGAAGAGGGATGCGTCTGCTCAGAACACATAGGAGTAAACTAAGAGGGAAGGAGAGAGAAAAAGAGAGTGGAAAACATCCTGGCACACCAAGCCCAGAGGATGATATGCCTGCTCAGAGCAGCCAATGTACAACAAGGACCAAAGGGCTAGCCCCACCATGAGATGACTTCCTTCACTGACCCATAGCACTACTGGGGACAATACTGGAGACACAGTGTGGGAATTGTGCTCAATCTGACCCCAACACTCAGGGGCAAAACACAAAGGGTGTGCAATAAAGCAGAAAGGGAAGCAAAGCCGTGAAGTCCCCAAGAAATCCCAAAAATAGACTTTGAGTACTGGGCATAGCACCTCATCGCACTTGGTCAGAAAATATTCATAACATCAACCGACAAGCTTACAACTCTTTATAGGCCTTTCTTTTGGTGGGGGACATCACTGCCATCTGGAGGCCCAGCCTTGCTCCTGGAGAGCTGTTGCTGGATTTGAACCGCCAACCCAGTGGGCCACAGTCCCACACACAACCAGTACGCCACCGGGGTTAAGCCCTGGGCTTTTGTTCTTTGTTGTTGGCTGTTGGTTTTGTTTGCTTTGCTTTTGTTTTCAGTTTTGATTTTGCATATCTAGCTAGATACGATAGACAGGAAAACCAATCCTGAGGAGAAAACAATGGGGCTGATGGTTGTGGGGATGGGGCATGGGAGAGGGGAATGTGGAGAAAAGAAGGGGGGAGCCAACACATCCAGGGACAAGGGAACAACAAGTGATCTAACACTGATGTTGAGGAGACATAGGATGCCTGGAGGGGTTCATTCCAGTGCAATGTAGCCGAGAAAGTACAAAGAGCTGACTGAAGGTGGGACATGACAGTGGGACAAAAGGAAAGTAAAAGGAAATAGAGGGAAAAGCTAGGAAGCAAAAGACATTTATAGAGGTATAAACATAGGCATGTATATATGTAAATGTATTTATTGGATCTCTACTCAAGTACTCCCTCAATGCAAGAACACTTTGTTCTAATAACCCAACATTCTTTTGGGGGCTTTTTAAAACCATTTTTTATTAGGGACTCTTTCAGTTCTTGTCACATTCATAACCCAACATTCTGTGATGTTCACCTTCCTGACATAATCACTGAAAACAACATGGGTGCGTAAGGAAAGGAGGTGTCCGACTATTAAAAGATATTGTGTGTGGGGTCTTAAAAGTCTGAAAATAAACAAGCAGCCATCTGACTGAGAAGCAACAAAGCCCACATAGAAGAAGCACACCAGCCTTTGTGATCATGAGGTGTTGATGGGATCAAGTATCGGGCAATAGAAGACCCAGAACAATCCTATTGATGGGAATGAGGGGGAGGGTGAAGTGGAAACCTCAAACCATCTGTAGACAACTGGATACAAGAAAGGGTCACAAGGAAGAGATGAGCCAGCCAAGGTGCAGTAAAGCATCAGCAAAACATACAACATTCCTATAGTCCTTTAATACTTCCTCCCCACCACTATTCTGACTCCAATTTCGCCTCACAAATCCGGCTAGACCAGAGCATGTACACTGGTGCAGAGAAGAGCTCTCCGCAGGAAATTCAGGACAGATAACCCTCTCAGGATCAATAATGAGAGGAGTGCTACCATAAAGGTAGGAGGAAAGTGGAGGGAGAGAAGAGGAACCGATCAAAATGATAGATGTATAACCTTCCTCAAGGGGGGCAAACAACAGAAAAGTGGGTGAAGGGAGACGTGGTAGGTGTAAGATACAAAAAGAAAAATAAGAATTTATAAATTATCAATGGTTCGTGAGGGGTTTGGGGAGGGGAGAAAATGAGAAGGTGATACCAAGAGCCCAAGTAAAAAGAAAATGTTTTGAAAAGGATGATGGCAACATATGTGCAAATGAGTTTGGCCCAATGGATGTATAGATAGTTACAAGCTCACTCATTCCTAACGCAGATTATTTAAATGACTTCTGAGACTTCTGAAGTAATGCAATTTATATGAGATTTTGAATTTAGAATTGATGCTCTAAGGCACAGGTTCCTAAAGTTATTTGGTCTACCATCCCCTTTTCAGAAAAAAAAAAAATGCTCACTTGTTGCTCCCTTGTGCCTGAGTTTGTTGACTCCCCACTTTCTTTCCCCCCTCTCTGGTATTAAAAACTTTTGTACTATAGACCATAATCCAGGATAAAGTATAAGTGTCTGCAGATGTCCATGTTCTGATCCCCAAAAACTGTGATTTGGCTTTGTGACTAAATTAGGAATTTTGAAATCAGGAAATTATCCTGGAATATTTGGGTCAGACCCAGGTAATCACATGGGTTACAGAAGAATGGTAATAAAGGAACACACCAACAAGACTGCTTTTTTTAAAAAATCTTCAAATATTTCTTTAAAGCTTAATGTTATATAAGCATGTAAAATCAACTTATTTCTGAATGTGAATCATGCTTTTTCACAGAACCTACTTTATATAGTAAAGCAATAAAATAGAATGTAACATTCTGGATCTGCTAGACTGCAGGGGGAAAAAATTCCACTGCCATTGAGTCGATGTCAATTCATAGTGACCCTGTCGGACAGGGTAGGACAGTTCCTGTGAGTGTCTAAGACTGTAACATGGGCTGAGCCCCAGTGGCGTAGTGGTTGTGTGCGGGACTGCGGCCCACAGGATTGGCAGTTCAAATGCAGCAGCAGCGTTCCAGGAGTAAGACTGGGCCTCCTACTCCCACCAGGGGGCAGTGATGCCCACACACACACACAAAAAAAAAAACTATAACTCTTACAGGAGCAAAAAGATTAATTCGCTAACATCTAAATAGAGAGAGTGTGTATATATCTGAGATTGGGGGTTTTCCAAACCAGTTCTTGGAACATTCCAATGCGATACCACTTTAGAAGGAGACCAATGATAACGTCAGGCATCTTTACCCAGGAGGTTATAATTTCATGTCCAATGGAAATCATAAGTCATTTCCACAAAGAACCACTGTCAAGGGCATCCCATAGAAACAGAACAATAATTTCTTTCCTCTCTGATCCAGAATATCAAAATGATCAAACGCAGGAGAAACAGAGGAGGGGGACAGGGAAGCCTAAGTCAAACAATTTGGCTTTCTCTTTCCGTGCAGCAGAGAGGCCTGGCTTTTGTTTGCATTTTCTTTTCATTCTGAGCTCTGGCAATAAACATCTGGAAGCATGTCCACTATTAAGTGTTTGCTTTCTTTTGCCCTGTTTCATGAGGCCACGGTGATATGATACTTTTGGAATTCTTCCTTTCATCTGCTTCCTTTCCACTGACAGTTCATAAAAGATGGACCACACTGTGAATGAAAGCCAAACAGTCATGTCTTAAAATTCCATAGGCAGCTAGGTTCCATCACCTTAGAGAGAGAACATTCCTGAAGTATGATATTCCCAGGGCTGAAGCTGTACCCAAGTGACCATGGGGCCCCAGAAGTCGTGAAGGTGCTCAGAGCAAAGCCCATTAACCAGACACAAAGATTGCAGAAGGGCCTTTCCGGTCTGTGTCATGATTCTTTTTTTTTTTTTTAATGGTTAATCAAAGATTTGTTTAAGCAAGAATATAGTCATTATCACCAAACTTAATACGAAATGTTAAATGGTCGATCGAATTTTCCTTCCTGGTTAAGGTTTTCTTTCTTGTCTCTGTCAGCTTTGAAAACGTCATACCAGAACACCAGGGGTGCAATGCCAAACACAACTCCTATGAGTGAGTTCTTGGGAGTCGGCCGGAAATTGGGATAGATATTTGCTGATCTAGCATAGGTCTAAGGAACCAAGGCAGGATCTTTCATAGGCCCTGGGCGGCTAGGGTTGTTGTACTGAAGTAGATACTCCTGCTGGAGCCGGGATCTTATTATGGGCAGCCGCTCGACTAGGGCATGCCGGGTCTCCGAGGGATGTCGTACTAGGCCCGCTCGAGGTGGGTACAGTAGCCAGCCGTGACAGCTTGTCCTTGGGGAAGGACATCTTGGTGACCGGACGCGAGTGTCATGATTCTGATTTAGAGAAAGAGCTGCCGTTGATTGGTTTTATGCAAAGGACTGTGTTCTACTTCTGCACTGTGTATATACATGAGGAGGCTTCATGGAAAACTTGAATCAAAAGATAGCTGAATTATTTCACAAATTTTCTGAAGCCCCTCATGCATTCTTGGTTAGTTCTCCTCAACATACAGCATTGTAGATATGAATATTCCTGGTTTACAGATAACAAAACTGGGGTTTAAGACTAAACAAATTTGTCCCCTATTGAAAAAGCAGAGGCAAAATTGGAACTGGAGTCTATTTAAGCTAAACACCCAAATTTCTGGCCAATATTTATCAATGCTTTCCTAGCCTTGTTGGACATGAGAAGCAAAAGGTGGTTTTTAATTGAACCTACTTAATAAGCTAATAATGTGTTATACTAATTAATAAAGCATATCTTATCAATTCTTATAAACCCATAACCTTTCTCTGGATCTAGAGGATCAAGTTGGACCTAACCCAAACTGTAATATTTTAAATTTCCTCATAAATATGAGTAAATTGTGCAGTATAAGAAAGAACACCTCAGCTGAGCCTCGGTGGCATAGTGGTTGTGCACGGGACTGCGGTCCACTGGACTGACGGTTCAAATCCAGCAGCAGCTCTCCAGGAGCAAGGCTGGGCTCCTACTCCCATCACCAGAGGGCAGTGATGCCCCCCCCCCCAAAAAAAAAGAAAGAACACTTCTCCCAGGGAGATGGACAACAGAAAAATGGGTGAAGAGAGACAGCAGTAGGTCTAAGACATGAACAGACTAATAATTTATAAATTATCAAAGGTTCACGAGGGCAGGGGGAAATGAGCTGATACCAAGGGCTCAAGTAAAAAGACAATGTTTTGAAAATGATGATGGCAACATATGTATAAATGTGCTTGATTGACACAATGGATGGATGGATAAGAGCTTTGAGAGTCCCAAATAAAATGATATTTTTTAAAGAAAGTACAAATTATGATGTTGATACACAATAGCATGTATACCATGGACTTCTAGAAGAAAGGAAAAATCTGACTTGAGAGAATGATAGCTAAAAGATTCCTTAGAAATGAAGGTAGAAAGACTTGTATCACATACTTTGGACATTGTATTAGACCGATTTGACTAGAGAAACAAATACAGTAACAGTCACATATGTGTAAGAGAGAACTGTATATCTAGAAGTAATTATATATCAAGAAAAAAAATCTCAGCCCAGACAAACTCAAGTCCATAAGTCTGAGGCCAGCCCATAAGTCCCTCTTCAGACTCATGCAACCACATGCCATGATGCAGAATGCAGGAAGGTGACAGGCAATGGGTGCAAAGTTCCGTGGATCCAGGGTCAGTGGAGACATGGCAGGTCTCCAGCAGCTCTCGGGGTGGCCCACAAGCAGAAGATGAAGGCAGAGAGAGAGGCAGGTTCCCCGGGCCTTCCTTCAGAGCAGGTGTGCCCATGAAGGGAAGCCATCAGTCTATGGCCTGGGGCAGACTGGATACCACTCCCACACTTTTACATAGCTTCAAATTGACATAAAATTACCTACATAATTACCACAGACATATTATCAGAAGAGACCAATCGCCAGAGAAGGACATCCTCATTGCTTAAATAGGAGTGTCAGTAAAAAAAAAAAAAAAGACTCTACACGATGTATTAACAGTGAGTGCCACAATGAACTTACACAGCCACAGCTCAGATGAAACAGCATAAGACAGTGTTTCATCCTCTTGGCTACACCATTGCTCCTGTTGTACATAGTCCACTAGGAGTCAGAACAACTCAATGACAACTCGCACCAAATTCTGGAACTAGGAAAACCCTGGTGGTGCAAAGGGTTCCATGTTCAACGGCTACCTAGAAGAAAAGATTGGAGGCTTGAATCCACAGAGAGGTTCCTTGAGTGGGAGACCTCTTGAGTTGCTTCCCAAAAGTTACAGCCATGAAACCTCCATGGTGTAGAGTTTTACTCTGATACATATGGAGATACCATGAGTTGGAACTGACTCTGTGACAATTTGTTTTGTTTTGTGTTTGCTGTTGTCTTAGGAGTCACGTGGGGAGCCAATGGTGAATGCACATGGCTGTTAATCAAAGGGGTGGAGGTTCAACTATACCCAGAGACGCCTCAGAAATAAATGCTTGCCGGGCTATTTCCTCACAAAGGCGGCCATTGAAAACTACAGGGAGCAAGGTTCTGCCCTGACCACCAGGCATCAGTCAGCCTCAGGCAGAGTCACTCGACAGCCGCTGTCTTTACCTTAGTTTTGACTCCGTGCAATGTAAGATTTCTCTGAATGAAACATTTTATTTCTACCATCTAAGAAATGGAGACTCAAAATATACATGAAATTCAAATTGTAGGGAAAAAATAAAGATTTTTTTTTCCACACATGAGTTTGGGATCTAAGAAATGCACATCCGCCATAAAAATCATGAACTAGATCATAAATGAAAATTTTAACAATATAACATCTGTGCCTTTGCATATTTTTATCTTTTTATAGAAAAATACCTACAAATGTAGAGCAAACTTTATCATAAGCCCCATTTTCAATAATTATCAAGATTTTGATATTCTTGTTTCATTTACTCTCTTCACACACTTTTTCTATGATGAAACATTTTAAAATAAATAGTACATATCTTATACTTTCCTTCTAAAATTTTTCAGTAGGTGTCCTTAATAGATAAGGAATGTTGCATCACTACCAGGATACCATCCTCATACCTTATAAAATTAACAGTAGTCTCTTTGTATGATATTTACTTCTGACTCAACTGTCCCAGTTATTTCCCAAATGCCTTTATGTAGTTGATTTGCCTGAATCAGGATCAAAACAAAGTCCACAGATTATGTTTTAAAATGTGCCTCCTAAAACCTTCTTAATCTAATAGTTTACCACTAAAACTGTTCATTTTACATTTTAAATATATACGCAATCGCCTCTGTGAAGTCAGACTGAGCATTAAATGCACAAGTTTAGAAGCGGCTCTGATTATAGGCTGCAGTTGTAATCCAGCTACACTGTAAAGAAGAGTTTATCACAAAGGGTCTGGCTCCCTCTAGTGCTCTTTCAGATTTTAACTACACCTGCGTCTCAAACTAATGCAGAAACAAAATAGAAAAGAAGTCAAGTAGATTTCACAATGGAACAGACGGACTTAAACTTTGGGAGAAATAAACTTCATAGACACAGACAGGGAAAATGATAATGATTTAGTCAGCATTAAAAGAACAGCAATGTGGAAAAAGACAAGAAAAATCCATAAGAAAGATGCAGAGCTGATACCAGGGGCTTACGTGGAAAGAAAATGTTTTGAGAATGATGATGGCAACAAGTGTACAAATGTGCTTTGTATATGACGGATGTTTTCATGGATTGTGACAGGAGTTGTATGAGCCCCCAATAAAATGACTTAAAAAAAAAAAAAAGAAGAAAGAAAGAAGTCCCATAAACAAAATCAGCACAGCTAAGCAAAGTATACTGGGGTGGGGGGAGGGGGGACAGCAAAACCACACACACGCACACTACATCAAAATGATAGCAATAAACCCACACCCGCCAATAATTACACGTAGTATAAATGGATTAAATGTACCAGCCAAGAGACAGCAACACAATGGATAAAGAAAATAAACCTAAAATCAAAAGATAAAGAGGAAAAAATGGCAGTTTATAAAAGTGGCAGTGGCAATATTAATTTCTGATCAAATAGATATTAAGGCAAAATCCAGCATAGAAGTCAAGGGCACTGTATAATGATTAACAGTCAATTGAGCAAAAGGGTATAACTATAATAAATAACTAAAGAGTGAATGAAAAATCCACCAAACACATTACGCAAACTCTTACAGAATTGAAGAAATAAATAAATAACTCTGCAGTCATGGAGGGAGATATTAATATAGCATTTTGATGAAGAAAGGAACTGGAATTCAGCAAAGACAGGGAAGAACTAAACAAAACAATCCAAGAGCTTAACCTCGTAGGTTTATCGGGCACACTCCACCCAGCAATATATATTCTTTTCAAAGGTTGGGCCATGAAGCAAGTCACAATAAACTTTAGGACACTGAGATATTAAAAAGCATCTTCTCAGATCACCTGGCTATAAAATAGAAATCAATGAAAGAAGGTGGGGGAGGGAATCAGTACAATGGAAACTTAATAAATAACACTGCTTGAAACTACCGGAAACTAGAAGAAAAAATTTAATGAAATTTTAAAACTCCTTGGATCGAGTGAGGATGAAAACACAACATACCAAGACTTCTAAGTCATAACAAAAACAGTACTCAGAGGGAAGTTTAGAATAATAACTACACACACACACATCAAAAGAAAAGAAAAGTCTTAATCCAAAATCTCCAACTATTAAGGTAGCATAAGAAAATAAATATTTTAGAATAGAGCAGAAAAAATAAAACAAAAAGTGACAGTAGAAAAATCAACAAGACAAGAACTTTGCTCTCTGAAAAAATTAGCAAAATCAACAAACCACTGGCAAATCTAACAAAACAAGATGCAAATAACATGAATAAGAAATTCAATGAGCAATAGTACCAGCAAAACCACAGAATAAGAAAGGATGGTAGCAGAATACTATGAAGCACTGTACTCCAGTAAATCTAAAACCTAAAGAAATGGGCAGGGCTCTAGAAACACACCACCTAAACCAAATCAAACTGCAGCAGGAAATCTGAATAGATCCATCGCAAAAGCAGGGATTGATCAGGCCTTTTAAAGAAGAACAGTGAGATCACTCAAGAGGGCTTCACTGGAGTATTCCACCAAATATTCAGAGAAGGGCTGGCACATATTCTACTCAAACTATTCCAGAATACAGAAAGGAATGAAAAGGTCCCAGATTCATTTTATGAAGTAAGCATATGAACTACTAAAGAAGAACAAAGTAGACAGTTCTCACTTCTTTATCTCAAAATCTACTACACGGTGATAGTAACCCAAACAGTCTGGTACTGGTATTAATTAATTACATCGAGAAAGGAACAGAATTGAAAATACAGATATTGTGGCAGTCGTGTGCTTGACGTCAGTTTCATGATTGGGAGTGTAGGGCTGTTGTCTAACTTGTCACTCTGGAGATAAGCAATGAGGCCTCTGTGTGGACATGGCTTTCTCCTAAGAATTCTGGGAAGTCTCAGCAAGTTATTTCCCAATTGGAAAAGAGAGACTTGATTCAGTCCCTGGGAATCAGTCTACGGACAAGACAAGATGGTGGCATGGTGATGGATCCTGAGTCTTGGAACCTGGAGGAGCTAGAAGAGAAGTCACATGGGTTTGCCCTGATGGAACCAGACCTCTGGGGTCAGGAAAGCCACAGAGAGACCCCTGCCAGTGCTGAGATGCTTCTGCCACCAATGGATACCGCTGATGGACCCTGAGCTCTGGAAATAGGAAGCCAAAGAGAGACCCCTGCCAGCGCTGAGATCCTTCTAGGTTGTCCTGGTGTCATTGTACTTGCTTTGTGAGTCAGAAAGAGACTTTATAGATTGATAGTGGATATATGGGCTAATATCAGACTTATGACTTTGAACTGGACTGGGTTGGGATGTTTTCTATATGTTCCATTCCTCTGGTATATAAACCTTTCCCTTATATACATATGCATGTTTATGAATTTGTTTCTCTAGCCCATACTAACACAGATATCAATTCATATACCTATAAGCATCAGATCTTAGCAAAGGACTGAAACACATTAAATGTGCTTTAACAAAAATTTTTAAAATATATCTTAAACAGAACCCTGGTTGCCTAAGTGGTTGAGTGTGGAACTGCGCCCCGCAGGCTTGGTGGTTCAAATCCAGCGGAGGCTCTCAGGAGTGGCACTGGGTAGCGTCCATGACCACCAGAGGCAGTGATGCCTGCCCCCCCCCAAAAAAAAATTGCTTTGGGCTGAGCCCCATTGGCGTAGTGTTTGTGCGTGGGACTGCGGCCCACTGGGACGGAGGTTCAATTCCAGCAGTGGGGTTGAGCCTCCTACTCCTACCACCGGAGAGCAGTGATGTCCAAAGATATATATATATATATATATATATATATATATATATATATATATATATATATATCTTAAACAGATAGTGCTGGAAAAACTTGAAAATTTGAAGAACAATGAAACAGGCCTCATATCTCATTAAAGAGATGAACTCCATATGGATCAAGATATAAAACCTAGAACTATGTTGTTGTTGTTGTTTGTTGTTGTTGTTGTTTGTCCTTGAGTCAATTCCCACCTATGGTGGCCCCATGCACAACAGAACAAAACACCACACAATTCTGTGTCATCCCCACAATTCCTCCCAGGCTAGAGCCAATTGTTGCAGCCCCTGTGTTTGTCCACCTCTTAATGGCCTTCATCTGTATTGCTGACCCTTCTCTTTACCATGGATGATGTCCTTCTCTAAGGACTGGTCTCTCCTGACCACATGTCCAAATTATGTAAAGTCTCACTATCCTTGCCTCTAAGGAAAACTCTGAAGGAATATTTTTTCTAAGACATGTCGATTTATCCTTTTAGCAGTCCATGATACTTCCAATACTCTCCCATCATCCCAATTCAAATGCATCAATTCTTCTTTGGCCTTCCTCATTCAATGCCCAACATTCACATGCATTTGAGGTGAATGAAAATGCCATGGGTTGAACCAAGTACATGTTACTCCTCAAAATAACATCCTTGTTTTTCAGTACTCTAAAGAAGTACGGCAGTCATGTGCTTATGTTAATTTTATGATTGAAATGTAAGGGTGGAGTCTAGCCTGTTAATCTGGAGATAGCCATTGTGTAGCCAATGAGGGCTCTATGTAGGCATGGCTTTCTCCTGAGACTTCTGGGAAATCTCATGATATTTCCCTCGTGAAGATGAGAAGCTATCTTCCCCAGTGGTTGGGAGTTAGTCTCAGCCATGATTAATCATGGACAAGACAAGATGGCAGTGTCCGGGCTGATTCAGAAGCCGGAGGAGAAGCCACACGGCCTTGCCCTGAGACAGCCAGACCTCTGAAGCTGGAGAAGCCATGGGGAGACCCCTGCTAGCACTGAGTTGCTTCTGCCACTACTGGATGCTGTTGATGGACCCTGGGCCCAGGAAATGAGGAGCTATGAGGGGACGCCTGCCGGCACCAGCACTCTGCACCCACTGGCCTATGACTTTGTGAGTCGGAAGGAGACATTATAGACTGGTATCAGGCATATGGGCTAATATCGGATTTACGACTTTGAACTTGCCTGGGATGGGATGTTTTCTCAGTGTTCCATTCCTTTTGTATATTATGAAATTTGTTTAATAGCCTACCCGGACTAACACAAAAAGTAAGAGGTATTTGTCAGCTTTGACTCGATGGCAGTGAGTTGAAAAAGAGGTCTTATGCAGCAGCCTTACTTAATGCGACATATCTTTTTATCTATTGACTGCTGCTTCCATGAGCATTCATTGTAAAGCCTAGCAAGACAAAATCATTGACAACTATAGAAACCATCAATTAAAAAATTATATAGGGACAAGTTTAAGTACCCCAAAACATAGCATAAACACACTATAAACATAATGGAAATCGCACAATTAACAATTAACTAGATGACTGAACCTACTGAAAATTAGGTAATTATAGGTATAAACACATTTCACCAAAAGAGTAAAAAGGGAGCACACCGACAGAAAAAAAAATCTTGGCAATGACATTTGGATAAGAATGAATCTCTAAAATTCATTTTAAAACTTCAATACCTCAACAAGAAAAAGACAAATAACCCAGTTTTAAAATGGACAGAGGACAAAAACAGACATTGCAAGAAGAAAGACATTCAGGCATCCAACCAACATGGGAAGAAATGCTTGTGACCTTTAGCCATTCAAGTGATACAAATCAAAACAATGACAGATTTGTCCAATGTAATAAGTCACTTGATTTATTGACTGTAGTATCTATGGGCATTGATTGTGTATTCAAGTAAGATGATATCCTTGACAACTACAATCTTTCTTTTGCTTATTGGGCCAGTTATAAGGATTTTTAGCTCGTTGTGTTAACGTGTAATTCATACTGAATTACTTTGTGCAATTTACCTATGCCTGTTCTTGTGAGCACAGGGCAGGCATGCCATGGCTCAGACCAGATGATCTGTTCAAGTCATTGATGCCGCTGGCTACCACTCTGCTAACCGAAGATCCTGCTCTGCCACTGAGCCTTGTTGAGCATTGCCATGCCAGCAGGAAAATGCCTACAAAGAATCCTCCGAGCCTCAACAACAGGGCCTCTCTAAGCCTCCACTCCCAGCGCCCACCACACTACCTGAACCTACTGGATTCTCTCAGTGTCATGCTACCTGGCTCCAGCCACCTTGGGAGTGGAATGTGTGTTCCTGCATGGGACAAACTAAAGCCTTTCTTGCCCGCCACAAACAAAGGTTAGAGCTCTTTTAGCTCCATTGGCAAATCTCTTGCCAAGAGGTGTCTGACTCTGCTCTGTTACAGGAAAACCCAACACAGGCTACTCTGAGGAGATCCCAGCAGGGGTCACCCGCAGATCTCTGCTAAGTGTTACAGCTCTCGATTCACCTGGCAAGCCCCGGGCATACATGTGCTCAGCAAACCCACCACTGCTGTGCAAGTGCAAGTGCTCTACTATATTCTGTGGGGGGCGCACAAATTGTTCATAAGTGTCATAAACATGCCTACTATGGATCCATAGAAAAGACAAAATCTCTGCTCCCAAGGAGACCACATGAGTGGGAAAGAAAGCCAAGATAATAACAAACAAAATGTAACTTTTAAGATCCTTTGCCAAGAAAGGGTAGGTGAGTATGCAACAAGGACACACACATATGTAGAAGGACAGAAGCTCCCAAGGAGCTGGGGGAAGAAAACCAGTCAAGAAATGACCTACACCTAATCTAAGTCAGCCGTTGGCTCACTGGCAAGAAAATGAGAAATCCCAACTGACTTCTTGATTTCTAGATTGACAGCTTATTGGGACCAAGTTCTAAGATGGAACATCTTAGAAATAGGGTACTTTCTCATGGATTAGCATTGCTAATTTCTTACGATGTTTAAAACTTTAATACTTAACATGATTTCTAAAACTCAACATAGCCCCACGAAGCACATCCACTGCTGTCAATTACAATTCAAAATGCACCTACAAGGGTTCAAAATGCCAACCTTTCACTTAGCAGCTGAGCATCTGCCCCAGCAAGAACCTTATAGAACAGATGAAAATACTAAGGACATAGGAGTCAGAAACTCACCCAGCATCACATAGTTTGGAGATGAGCCCAATCCAGTTGAAAAGGTTGTCATTCTCCTTGGTCAATCTTTTTACTAGGAAATGGTCCTAAGATAATGAAATACAGTCTGATAAGTGAGTTATTTAAATTCCTGCCTCAGACCCTCTGTTACATGTACCAGTACAGTTTACGTGGAGAAAAGCACAAAGCAAACTTAGCGTTTATTTTCCTCTTCTCCTTTTTACGTGTGAGTTTCCTGCTAATAGAAACAAATCCATAGACACTCATAGATGTCTAAGAAAGAGTGTTATATACATGAGCAATTGAATATTGAGAAAACATCCCAGCCAAGTCCAGATCAGGTCCATAAGTTCAATATTTGCCCATTGTGGCGGTCATGTGCTTATGTTATTTCATGATTGAGATGTAGAGTGGAGTGCTAATCTGGAGATAGCCATTGGGTAGTCAATGAGGCCTCTATGTGGGCATGACTTTCTCCTGAGACGTCTGGGAAATCTCACGATATTTCCCTCATGAAGATGAGGAGCTATCTCCCCAGTTGTTGGGAGTTAGTCTCAGAGACAATGAAATACAGACAAGACAAAATGGCAGCGTCTGAGAAGCAGAAGGAGCTGGAGAAGAAGCCACACAGCTTTACCCTCTAAAGCTGGAGAAGCCACCTGGAGAGCCCTGCCAATGCTGAGTTGCTTCTACCACCACTGGATGCTGTTAATGGACCCTGAGCCCTGGAAGCAAGGAGCCATGAGGGGACCCCAGTCGGCACTGGGACTCTGCACCCACTGGCCTGTGACTTTGTGAGTCGGAAGGAGACATGATAGACTGGTATCGGACATATGAGCTAATATCAGACTTGTGACTTTGTACTGGACTGGATTGGGATGCTTTCTTAATGTTTTCTTAATTCTTCTTATATATAAACCGTACCTTTATATCCATATGCGTGTCCATGAATTTTTTTCTCTAGTCTACCTGGAATAACACACCCATATGTCTAACACCACTCTATAAAGACCTCTTCAGACTCACAAAACACATGCAAAGACGCTGACGGCAGGAAGATCACAGACCAATGGGTGGGAAGTCTTGTGGATCAAGGGGCATTGTAAGCATCTCAGAACTGGAAGGGTCCTCCATGTAACTGCTCCAGCTCAGGGCATTAGAGTATTTCCGTGTGTCTTGTCAACTGCAATATCTCCCAGGGAGTCATTAGAGAGAGTGTGTGTCTCCCCACCCCCGACGAGGAATACCAGAGTTCTCAGAATCCTCAGGAGAAATCCATGTCCACACAGAGGTCTCGTTGGCTATACAATGATTGACAAGCTAGAGTCCACCCATTCCACTCTTAATCCTGAAATTGACACCAGATTATATAACTACCATACTTGTGTTATCAAGTAAGCATTAATTTATCAGATCTCTACCAAGTGTTACACCTCTTGACTCACCTGGCAAGCCACATGCCCAAACACCTTCAACTCTTGTTCCATGTTTATCTACCATATCAAGTGCTGTCTGGCCATGCCAGCTCATTTCTTCCCTAGCCTAACACCCATATGTTAGTTCAGGTTTCTTATCTATAATCACCTCTGGGAAACTTTCTCTGATGTGGTTTGTTTCTACTTATTAGATGTTTTATTAATGTATAATTGCTCCTTGATAGAAAGCTCTCTCTTATACATATATGTGCCTATGAATTTGTTTCTCTCGTCATTCTAGACTACCACATTATGGTACCTTGGGAGTGGGTTACTAGAAAAGCAAACCATAAAGATAGAGAGTGGATGCTTGTTTGGTACTTTTTCTTCTTTGGCTAGCCACAGGTCAGAAATGGCCATGCAGTTTACTGGGTTGTTTTTCTGGAAAAAATTATGGAAAGGTAAAGTTTTGCTTATTTTGTTTGGTTGTAGTCTTTGGTTATTCCTCTTTGAAATGGTGAAAATTATTGTAATTAATGTATATTTTGAACTCAAGGGTAGAAATTGCCATTTGAATTTCTTAGAAACCATGCTGCTTATTGTAAATGGATGACAGAAAGCCTGCCTTGATCTTCTGCAGTCAGAGGCCTAATCCCATATTTTGTATAGTTTAGATAAAGATAAAATTGATAAGGATTAAACTTTAGTTTTTTAAGAACTGAGTTTAGTACCTGATTCTACATTGTTTATACTGATGTCTTATGATTATTATCATTGACATGGTTGATAGAAATGATTATGGGAAGTATGGAAACAGAGAACCTTTAAGTCCACTTGCCTTAAGCCATTAAAAGTTGATCTTTAAATGGGTTTAAGACATGCCTGCAAAGAAAGCTTTAAAATGATAAGCCCCACCCACTGTTGTGAGTGCTCAGGACATTCAAAGGCAAAGAGATTTGCCTAGAGGGCTTTTGACAGATTAAAGAAAAAATGGAGCCTTTGGGTGTTTTGAATTTTGAACTAGTGAGTTGTGCCAGAGGCAGGAAAAAAATGTGAAGCCATGGAGAAACTCTCCTTTCTAGAATTGAATGTTAAAGGGAGCCTTTGGGCAGACTGAAATACTTGCTAGGCGACATGGAAAAATGCAACAATAAAGAGACGGGTTGAGTCTGGCCACTGACATCCAGGGACCTGGTTTACAGAAACTAGAGAAGACAAGAATGGGTTGGCTGTTCTGAAATTTATAGAGTTATATGGAACCTGAACCTATGGCATCATCTTCTAGCCTAAGGGGACTCGGGTTGTGAAGAAGTTGTAATGATCTAAAGGCAAAGCAACCAGTGTGCAACCTGAGGCAGCCTACATTGAGTTAATCAGAACTTGACCAGATGAAGAGAATATATTTGAGCCGGTAAACTGGTGTATATTGTTGCTGATTTTATGGATGGTCTGCCCTGGTTGGACTTATGGATGCGGACTTCACACGGTGCCAATTGGAATGAAGATTCCTCACATCAAAGAATATGATTGTCTCCTCAGAGCAGTGCATTGATATAAGTAGGCAGTATAGAAATTGGATGCCCAAAATTTGGAGGATAAATGCATGAAGTGGTTGACTTACAAACTTTCATAGGTGAGGGAATATATTCATAGGATTATAGGATCAAGATATAGGTGTTACTTAACTGCAATTGTTAAACATAGAATATTGTGCTGTTCATTTATACTGTGTTTAGATGAGGATGGCACATATTGAGTTGTATGCATTTTAACTTTATCCTGTTAGGTACAGGTATTATTTTATTATTTTGTTTAAAAATTACATGTGGCTGAAGAGTTGTGTAAAAATGTCAGGTTGGCAAGGGGGTGATCTGAGGTCATTACATAATTTGTTGTCAACTTGAGACTATTAAGAGTGAAGGGGTGGAGTTTATCCTGTCAATCAGGTCACAGCTTGATGACCTCATTTGGAGGTGCTAAGGGGATAAATAGCTTACTAGAGGTGGGACACACACACACACACACACACACACACACACACACACACATAGTCCCTGTGAGATATTCCCACTGACAAGACACATGGAGCTACACCAGAGTCCTGGAGCTAGAGTAGTCACATGAAGACTCCTGCTAGTGTTGAGATGCTTCCACTACCATGGATCCACAAGACTTTCCACCCACGGCCTGTGATCTTCCTGCATTCAGTGTCATTGTATATAATGCATGAGTCTCATGAGAAATTTATGGGTGAATACCGGACTTGCAAGCTAATATTGAACTCATGGACTTGATCTGGACTAAGCTGGAATGTTTTGTTGATGCATTGCTTCTTGATATAAAGATTTCTCTTGTACATATAAGTGTTCATGAATTTGTTTCTCTAGTCAACCCAGACTAACACAACTACCTATTTCACTGATGATTCAATCTGCAATACTCAGATGACACAACCTTGCTGGCTCAAACAGTGAGTACTTCAAGCACTTACTGATGAAAATCAAAGACTATCTGTATATAAAGTACATATCAATATAAAAGAAAAATCCTTGCAACTGGACCAAAACACGACATAAATTAGGAAAATATCAAAATTGTCAAGGATTTCATTTTACTTATATTCACAATCAACACTCTAAAGGCAGAGTGTGTTGGGCAAATATTAAGGGCCTCTTTAAAGAGTTAAAGAGCAAAGATATCACTTTTAGGACTAAGGTGTACATGACTCGAACCATGAAATTTTCAACTGTCTCCCATGTATGCGAAAGCTAGAAAATAAATAAAGAGATCAGAGAATTGATGCTTTTAAATTATGGTGTTGGTGAGGAATATTAAAAGTAGCATGGACTGTTGGGAGAACAAATCTGTCATAGGAGAAATAGAGCCAGAATGGTCCTTAGAAATTGAGATGCTAAGATTGGGTCTCATGTATTTTAGACATGTTACCAGAAGGCAAAAGGACATTGGCCTTTATGCTTGATGTAGCAGAGGGACAGTGAAAAAGAGGAAGACGCACAGGTGGATTGGCACAGTGGTTGCAACAACGAGGCCAAATCTAGGCACCATCGTGACATGAAGCAGGACTAGGCAGTGTTTCGTGCCAGTGTACAGAGGGCTGCTAACAATAGGAACTGAATTCACCACACTGAACGATGTTATTGCTATGCACAGAAATCCCAGCCAGTGTACTGAAGGCTGCTATCAATAGGAACTGAATTCACCACACTGAACAACGCTATTGCTATGCACAGAAATCCCAGTGAGTCCAGATGGACAAGTGCTCAACTCCTTGCTGGAAAGTTGAAGGTTCAAATCCAATCAGAGGTGCCTCGGGAGTAAAGTGACCGGATTTTAAGCGGGACACCACTGACTGGGGGGAAGGGGGTTCTTGATTAAAAATTTGGTCTATTTGGAGCAACAAAAAATGTTCACAGAATGCAAAAATAGTGCTGTAACACCTTTATTTAATTTTAAAATGCCACGGGACAAATTGTTTAAAAGCGCAATGTCTGGTCACTTTACAGAGCCACATCTAGAGCTGTGCTTCTGAATAGTCACATGGGACAGTGAGTCAAAGCCCACGTTCACTTTACAACTACTAAGTACAGATGGCAAAAGGAAAAAGACACTACAATTTCTTTCAAGATTCTTTATCACATGAACACGAACCTTATGTACATGCCTGGGCTAAATTAACAGCAGTGAAAATACTGCGTGGCCTGAAATCTCACCACAAGGGAGTTTAGTACAGTTATGATGAAACAAAAACAAACACATACCATAAAATCATAGTGACCCAGTTGGACAGAGCATAACTGCCCCCTGTGCGTTTCCAAGACGGTAATTAGGCTCAAAAATACCTTCCATCGGCATCGCATCTCAAGTGGCTTTTGTCTGTTTAGCTTCTGTTAAGAGTGAACACATACTTTGCAGATGTTAAGAAAGTGCCAAGAGCAGGTAAATAATCACTCAAACTTCTGGCATGTTAGAATTGAGTCTACTTCCTTTTCTAATAATTTGCGGCTGCCAAGAAAATGAGATTTCTTCCAAGTGTAATAAGTTGTTTTTATTTTGCTTCTTTTCAAAGTGATATACCTCAGAAATTCTTCCCACTCACCCACCCACCCTCCGCCCTCCTTACCTCAGAAATTCTTTGTCATCAGACATCCTGGGCTAATTCCAGCCTGTTCGTGTGCGCTTGATAACTGTGTGTGTGTGTGTGTGTGTGTGTGTGTGTGTGTGTGTGTGTGAATTAAAGACCAAGTTTACTAAAGAGAAAGAGAGAAAAACAAGGTAGGAAAAAGAAAAAGACCTGCACAGGTTGAGAGAGAGACCAAGTCCTTTGCAGGGGCCATCCCCAGAGAGAGGTGTGTGATGGGTAGATTTGTTATGCCAACATGGCCACAGACGATAGGTAGGTCTGTTGTGACAACATGGCCAATGAACACACGCTATCAATTGAAGGGCAGAAATAGAAAAGACTTGGTGAGCTCCGCCCTTACTCTCTGGCTTTCGGATCTTTGGACCAGACAGCTGCCTTGTTCGTCCTGTGCCTCAACCTCCAAGCCACACTACCTGTGGGACACCTAATCGTGGACTGTGGAGCTGTGAGTTGAGGTTCCGTCAAGCCCTACTTCGCCACACTTCTGGGATATACATCTCTTGAGCTGGGGACTGTTGGACTCTGTCGTCTGGCTGACTGTTGGTGTCCTGCTCTGCTGTTTGCTGCCTGTGACCAGATAGCCTGAATTGCTCTGCAGAGGACTACTCAGCGGCCCTCAAGACTTGAAGGACTGCCAGTCTTCTAGCTGTCTCATGCAAGTGAGTTGCACCGAGCAATCCGTACTGTTTTATAGTTAATTGTTTCTTTCTTATCTTATATACCCTTCTTTCTATATAAATATATAAAGAGAACTACTAGTGTCCTGGTTTTATTTCTCTAAGAGAACCCTGCCCGACACAAGGTGGGAGGCCACTCAATAACTTTAAGAATGTCTTTTAATGTCTCCAACTCCTATTTTCTTCTCCTGTACCCTAACAATAATCATTCCTACAATGAAAGCTGGTTGTGTGGATTAAATGAGATAGCATGTGCAATGCCACCAGGTGGTCCCAGTTCTGTTGCTTCAGGAATGGTTACCATTACTGTTGCAGAGATTTTATTAACTAACCTTTCATTCTGTTAATTTCCTTACCTGTTTTTTAAATAGGTAAGTGTCAGAGGAAAATCCTATGATGTCAATGTGTGTCCTGTAACCATTGACCAGCACTTTAGGGTACCTCGTTTGCAGCTTCTCACATGCCAACTGGAGAGTTCTTTTCTCTTCATTCGCCCTTCCTTCCAGAACCAATGTCTCTTTTCTAAGGTCTAACTGAAGAGAATGTGCATATGCTTCTAGGAGCTGCTTTGCATCGTGTGCCTGAGACCCACCATGTGCATTTTTCAGACAAATTGTGGTGATGTCACCGTCCACACACTCCTGACTTAGAACCTTACACTCTTTCAATGTCCTTTCGTAAGACCTGCACTTGCGTTTCAAATAAAGGAACACATCTGTGTCGAGAACAAGTGTTTCTCCATCTCTAGCTGTCTCAGGTACTAAGCTCCTGAGGGATTCTGATGAGGCGGAATTTGTCTGTATGCTCCTTCTGGGGCTTTGTCTGCTGCACTTCTTCTCCTCGCTGCTAGGGGGCGATTGATTCCCTGACAGAGCAATGGCTCTTAACAACAAAGATTCTCTGAGCTGCTTGATAGCCAGAAACGATCCTTGAACAGAGATTCTTCCATTGGATTCCAGAGGGCTAAAGCATAAAGTTGGGATTTTCTTCTTCAGGTCCCTTATCAGGTTTTCTAGAAGAACTTGACTCTGGAAGACTGAAAGGTCAAGGATAGCATTTACAGTGCAGAAAACCTAAAATTAAAAAGAGAGAGGTTAAATTGGCACTGCCTAGTGAAGCAGATGACGGAAACATATTCCTTTCCTGCCACTTTCCCCCTTTCCACCCAGCTTGCCCGAAACCAGACCCATGTGTCTAGCCCAAGTTTCCTGGCCCTGCACCATAGAAACCCATCAAAAGAATGCCACAACCCAGTCAAGGACACATTGCTCACCACACACTCCAAAAAGGGGATCGTCAATTTTATGTGTGTGGCTGAGTGTCCTTTTGAAACAAAATCTTTTGTACTTATGTAGAGCCATAGAAGAGGATTCTGGTTGTACTCTACGGACAAGGAATAGGGGTCCTGACATATGGGTCCTGTCCTCCTGTCCTCGCTAGCTTTGAAGCTCATCGAATGGCTCCACTGAAACCTAAGTTCTTACACAATTTATAAACCAGTGTCTAGAACTTAGTTTTTCTTCTTATCCAATAATATTTCTTTATGCTTGTTTTCTTTAATTATATTCATTCTAGTGGTGTCCTCCTCCCACCAAATAGTGAGGTAGGTACCAGACATCATCCAGGACAATATCAAAGCTCTCTGTCCCATTGAAACAGTAAGGGGACAAACAGAACCAGAAAACAGACCAGGAGATCACTGAGAATCTTCAAAGCATAGGTTGAACCTGTGTTTCACAGGTTAGCAGCTTTATTTCGTTTTTTGTACAATAGGACAAAAGCTTTATATCCCTTAAGTAAGGGATCAAGAGGAGACAGCACAGCTGCTTACCTTGTCACTAAAGCGAGAGACTGTGAGTTGAGCACGAATTGTTTTCCTTTCTAGATGGTGCTTTTTCTTTCTGATGACATTCTCTGCAGCTGAGCAGACAAATTTCTATCATTAAAAGTGTTTATGACAAAATATATGGCACAACTCGTATTAGTATTGCCTAAGATGTTGAAGAGACTTTTCCCCTCCATTTTTCCATTTAAATAGCTTGCTTCCTCCCATCTTAATACATTAAAGTCCATTTTATATGTAAATAGGTCAAAAATCTACTGAATACATGAAAGTTCACGTTGAATGTAAATTTGTGAAAATGGACTTAATACACAAAGCATTAATATATTACATTTATATAGATATGTTAATATGTGAAAATAGACTTCAGACATAATCATATTTCATATGTAAATATTATAAACTACTCATACATTTAAAAATTCACCTCTGTGGTTCAATTCTCAGCCAAACAATAGACAGGTCTATAAAGGGAGCAATAACATAAAGGAAGTAGGTATACACACTTGAGAATAATAAGTCATTTAAGGTTAAAAAAAAAAGACCATTGGGCTGAGCCCCGGTGGCGTAGTGGTTGTGCGCGGGACTGCGGCCCACTGGGACGGAGGTTCAATTCCTGCAGTGGGGCTGGGCCTCCTACTCCCACCACCGGAGAGCAGTGATGCCAAAAAAAAAAAAAAAAAAAAAGACCATTTACCTAAGGAAATAGTTCCGAAGGGCTAGGAAAGGAGAAATGCAAACAGGAAACACAGGGAGGAAGTGAGAAAGGTAAACTACATTGTGCAGATTTTAATTAATGGAATTGTTGAATGGAAAATCTATCTGCTCTGTATGTCTTTACCCAATTTTACAAAAACAGTTGTGGCTCATATATACATATGTGTTTGTGTATATATATGTCCATGTGTATGCATAGTGTGTATGTATATACACTGCTATAGAGCAACTTCACCTTGAATGCAAGATTCCACAGTCTTGGTTTTTCCTTCACCCACTGGCTGACTTTCTTTATATCTTTTGCCAAGCCTCCTCTTTCTATTCTCTATTGCCTCAGGCTTCACCTCTCTTTGTTAACCTTCATCCACTCCTTATATAGCTCGATCATTTCTATAGCTTTGGATACCATTACTACACCCATATCTTCCGAAACTCTAGTTTTTTTTAAAAAACCTTTCTTCTATCTGCCTACTAGCCATCTCTATTGTCCAAAACTCAACTCTCAATGATTATTCTCTTCCTAAGCATATCCCCCTCTCTGAATCTTTCCTATTGCAGGAAATGACATCTGATCCCTGAGCAATTCTAAATATCCTCGGTTCTTATTCCTTGACCTGCCAGCGTGCTAGTCAATGGTTGCAATAGCCCCGATTCTACATGTAGCTGCCAGAATGGTTGCCTAGAAAAAGATATCTTGTCAATCTTCTGCTCATATCCCTTCCTTTCACTTAAAATGGAATCCAGAGAACTGGCCTTGACCTGTAAGTTACTGCCCATAAGTAGGCCGAGCTCTGTGTCTAAGCCCATCTCTCTCTCCCTTGCTCATTGCATTTGAGCCACACGGGCCTCCTGCCTGCTCTTTAAGGTACCTGTATGCTCCCATTTCAAGGCATCTTCACAGTTTTTCCCTCAGCCTAGCATGCTCTCACTCTCCCTTTATCTGCATAAATGATTCCCTTACTTCATTCTGCTCAAAAGTAACCTAAACAGAATTCCCTAACCACCCGTCTACAGCACCTTCTGTCACACACTAACCATTAATTCCTCTTCCTACTTTTCCACAGCACTTATTATCATCCAACACATATATATGCATTTGTCTATCATCTTTCTTTCTCCATCTGAAAGAGTCCTAGAGAAACAATGACTAAGAGTTGAATTGCGAAAAATAAATAATTTTTTAAAGCATTCAACTGCTAACTAAAGCGCTGGTGGTTCAAACCCATGTGAGCAAGATGCAGCAGTGAGCATGTGTAAATAATATAGACTTGGAAACTACCTGGGAGAATTCTATTCTGTCCTACAGGGTCACTATGCATACAAATCAACTCAACAGCAACGGGTTGTTTCATGAAGGAGATGATTTTGTCTAAATTGTTCACTACTGTATCCTCAAGGTCTAGAGTGAGATACTTGGCAAACAGACACTCAATTAACATTTGTGAGTCTATGAACGAATGGGTTCTCTCACACATGCACCCTTCCCACCACCCCCCATCTGCATTACCACAGTGAGCTCTAACTAATGGTGGGGGGCAAAAGGACTGGGCACCCATCACCTATGGGCTCTCTCTCAAGACACTGCCTGCCATTTAGACAGAAAGGCATCATTCTGTGCTCTTACATTCACCTCAATGAGCCTGGCTCGGGACTCATCTTTCACTCCATTCTGCTTGACACACCCAGTAAAGAGAGCTGAGCCCTCCATGAGGCTGGAAAGATAAGTGTCCCTGACAGACCAACTCTCCTCATCAGAAGGACTAGATCTCAGAGTCAAGCCGTATTTCTCCAACCTGGCTTTACTAGCAGCAGAGCAGATACTATGTTGCAATTGCTATTTGAGCACTATTTCTTATTATTGATTTGAATAAATAAAACTGCCAGAGTAACTATCCCTTGGTTGAGAGTTTATAGATATATTGTTGGGGTTTTGTGGGGGGGTGTTCTGGTCTTCAGTGTTTATTACAAGCTTAAAAATATATCACCTTTATCCTAAAATAAAAAAGAATTCAAATGTGTACAGAAAAAAAAATCAGTGAGTCTTACAATCATAATACCTTCAACATGAAACATTTGGGCACACATATATCCTAACTAATATAATATTGTCTACTTTCATATTAAGAATACATTTTAAACCTACTTATGATTTTATCAATTCCAAGAATTATTCTAATAGAATGTATTTTTTAATTTCACCGCAGAAATATTCCTTAGATTACAAAAATCCAATCTAGAAATACCTGTCTTTTCCTTGAATATTACATATGCAACTCCCTTGGTTCTTGTTGGGTATATCACATTTTCAACCTCTCCACCCTCAGTCTTAGGATCTTGGAAGTAAATCTTCACTATCTTGGCCAGTAATTGATCATGCGAACAACCAACCGGTAGACCAGCAACAACAATTGTTCTTTCAGATGTTTCAGACTTTTTAGCATTCAAAATTGATTCCTGTAAGAGAAATAGGATAGGCTTTAACAATGCAAGACTGTTGCATAAAGGTGACATCACAGCCAGTGGGAGAGACTCTCTTATTTAACAAAGGTGCTATCACAGTGGTTCAAACAAACAAACAAACAAAGCTCACTGCTAACGAGTCAATTAATTCTGACTCATCGTGACCATAAAGGACCAGGTAGAACTACCCCCATGGGTTTCTGAGACTCTGTTAGGGGAGTGAGTAGAAAGCCTCATCTTTCTTCCAAAGAGAAGATGGTGGTTTTGAACTGTCCACCTTGCAGTTGACAACCCAACATATAACCACTACAGTACAGAGCTCCCTACATACTTGTAAAACAAAATTGAAAAGAAACCCTTGCTTCACACCATACACAATACACATGAATTTGAGAGTTCAAGGTAAACAGTGAAATCTTTATTTTTATAAACGGAAACTGTTGTTATATTTGTCTGGTTTTAGCAAGGGCTACACATTTCAGTAGGGAACTCTGGTGGCACAGTATTAAGCACGTCACTGCAAACTGAAAGATTGGTGATTCGAACCCACCCATTGACTCTGCGCCAGAGAGCTGTTACAGTCTGCTCTCAGAAAAACGACAGCCAAGAAAGCCCAAGGGGGCAGCTCCACTCAAAGGCATGGGCCACTCTGAGCCCCCATAGTCAACTCAATGGCATCTAAGAAGAAAAATAACGGAAGACGTCCACAGGAATGGTATAATACACAACAGACTAAAAAGCAAACTAACCACAAAAATGCGATGGTTTAGAGGTCCGCATATTTTCCTGGTTTCCAAAAACCCAAAACCAAAACCATTGCCATTGAGTTACAAAGACTACACACACACATACACACACACACACTATGTATGTATATATATACATTTAAGTCTTGTATATAATGAGAATGTATATCTTCGCCACAGCAGGCAGCCTCATCATCTTTCTCCTGCAGAGCAGTTGGTGGCTTTAAACTGCTGGCCCTGTGCTGAGGAGACCAATGCGCCGCTTATTCATAGAAATGAGCAAAGGGATAAGAGGGTGAAGACACTACAGCCCAGAATAAGCAAAACAGGATTGCAGCAGAGCAGTTATGAACTGAATGGCAGAAGCTGAGTAATATAAAAAAGGGGAAGAGGAAAAAAAAGGACCAAAAACAGGTTTGTTTAAAGGCTACTGACGAAATCACTGTTCCGGTTGACTCCCCACGCTCCTCTAGGTATGTATGCAAACTGGCTTGCGTGCCTCTCTCTATGCACATGCCAACTATCAGCTCCCTGCCTTCGATTTGATTCTGACCGACAGCAACCCTGGAGGACAGGGGAGAACTGCCCCTGTGGGTTTCCCAGACTGTAACTGAGAGTGGAAAGCCTCTGCGTTCTCCCATTCTTAACTTCCCGTCCCAAACCATCGAAACTTTCTCCCATCCTAACTTCCCGTCCCATCCCATCGAAGTTAACAAAAATACAATTTCAAATTAATAGTTTGAGAAGTGGACTGAGCCCCGGTGGCCTAGTGGTTGTGTGTGGGACTGCAACCCACTGGGTTGGTGGTTCAAATCCAGCAGCAGCTCTCCAGGAGCATGACTGGGCCTCCCACTTCCACCAGAGGGGCAGTGATGCCCCCCCACCCCAGCCGAAAAAAAGAGAGAAGTATTTAGCTAAAAACAACAACAGAAGAACCCCTACGGAGACTATGACTCCATAACATGGGTCCAGTCACAGCAAAAAATGAATATTGGTTATTGGTTATTGGTTTAGTATTAAGAAACGTGATAGGCATTGGACCTCCACTCAAGTACTTCCTCAGTGCAACTCAAGCACTTCCTCAATGCAAGAACACTTTGTTTCACTAAATTGTCATTCCATGATGCTTACCTTCCCGACATGACACAATCACTGAAAATAAATGTGTGCATAAGCAAAGGTGATGAAGACAGCTGATGTGCCCGACTATCAAAAGATATAGCGTCTGGGGTCTTAATAACTTGAAAGTAAACAAATGGCCATCTAGCTCAGAAGCAACACAGCCCACATGGAAGAAACACACCAGCCTGTGTGACCACGAGGTGCCAAAGGGATCAGTTATCAGGCTTCAAAGAACTAAAAATCATAACACTGGTGCCCACCTTCCTGATGTGGTTGCTGACAACAAATGTGTGCATAAGCAAAGTTGGTGAAGAAAGCTGATGGTGCCTGGCTATCAAAAAATATAGCATCTGGGGTCTTAATGACTTGAAAGTAAACAAGCGGCCATCTAGCTCAGAAGCAACAAAGCTCACATGGAAGAAGCACACCAGCCTGTGTGACCACGAGGTGTCAAAGAGATCAGGTACCAGGTATCAAAAAACTAAAAATACTACCATTATAAATGAGGGGGAGTACAGATTGGGAACCCAAAGCCTATCAATAAGTGAAGCAACATCCCCTTACAGAGGGATCACAGGGAGGAGGCCAGCCAGTCAGGGTACAGTGTAGCAACAATTGTGTTAGTCTAGGTAGACTTAGAGAAACATATTCATAGACACGCATATGGATATAAGGTAAGGTTTATATACAAGAGGAAAGAAACCTTGAGAAAGCACCCCAACCCAGTCCAGTCCAAAGCCATAAGTCTGACATCAGCTCATATGCCCGATACCAGTCTATAAAGTCTCCTTCCAACTCACAAAGTCACAGGCCAGTGGGTGTAGAGTTCCGGCGCTGGTGGGGGTCTCCCCACGGCTCCTTGCTTCCAGGGCTCAGGGTCCATCAACAGCACTCAGTGGTGGTAGAAGCAACTCAGTGCTGGCAGGGGGGGTCTCCACATGGCTTCTTCAGCTTCAGAGGTCTGGTTCCATCAAGGTAAGGTTGTATGGCTTCTCCTCTGGCTCCTTCAGCTCCTCGGATGCTGCCATCTTGTCCGTAGTTTGTCGTCTTGGAGATTGACTCCCAACAACTAGGGAGATGGCCTCTCATCATCACAAGGGAAATATCGCGAGATTTTCCAGAATTCTCAGGAGAAAGCCATGTCCACACAGAGGCCTCATTGGCTACTCAATGGCTATCTCCAGATTAACAGGCTAGACTCCACCCCTACATGTCAATCATGAAATTGACATACGCACATGACCGCCACAACAATGAAATACGCAACTTTCCTCTAGTTCTTAAATGCTTCCTCCCACTCACTATCATGATCCCAATTCTACCTTAGAATTGGGATAGACCAGGGGATATATATTGGTACAGATAGGAGCCAGACACATGAGGAATACAGGACAGATGATCCCTTCAGGGCCAGTGGTGAGAGAGGTGATACCAGGAAGGTGGAGGAAAGGTGGAGTAGAGAGGGGGAACCAATTGCAGGGATCTACATGTGACCTCCTTCCTGGGGTAAGGACAGCAGGGAAGTGGGTGAAGGGACATTTCAGACAGTGTATGATATGACAAAACAACGATAATTTGTAAATTTTAAGGGTTCATGGGGGAGGAGGTGTGGGGAGGGAGGGAAAATATGGGGACCTGATGCCAAGAGCCTAGGTAGAGGGAGGATGTTTTGAGAAGGCGACAAGTGTACAAATGTGGCCTGCATACAATGGATGGATGTCTGATCATGATAAGAGTTGTTGGAGTCTCCAATAAAATGATTTAAAAAAAAAAAAAAAAAAGGAACAGCCAGAATGCTCTTTAGAAACTAAAATGGCAAGACATCATCTCACATACTTTGAGCATGTTATCAGGAAAGGCCAGGCTCTGCAAAAGGACATCATGTTTCATAAAATAGAAGCAAAAAGGGGAAGACCTCAACAAGATGGATTGCTGCAATGGCTACACCAATAAGCTCGTATATTAGAACAGCTGTCAGGATGGCACAGGACCAGGCAGTATTTCATTCTGTTGCCCACAGGGCTGCGGTGAGCTGTAACTATCGGAACAGCACTAACAATATTGGTGTGTAATTTTTAGCATAGACTGGCTCTGTCTTCAAGATATCATATTTAAGTGTAGTTATATTAAAATGAAGATAGTCCTTGTCCTCAGGCACTTTCCTAAGCACACTGAGGATCAAAATTGGAGTACTAGGGCTTACTGATCATGAGCCATACCCCGACCAAGTTGGTCGGAGGACCCGGAACCAAAGTTGTCAACTTTTCTAATCTGCAGTGGTGTATGTATGCCAATGTCCAATTTTCAGTTGTCCCTCCTACAGCGGTGATACATCGATCTCTGCCATTCATGATGTGTGCGTTTCCTTTGTTCTCCCCATCAATGTAAGTGGCTGTGTATCCTTGGCTATCACTGTGGTCTGGATGGATCGTTTTCTGCTTTTGTCCTACTGTTGTCCTGTTTAAATGTAAAGGGAGCTCTGTAAATTGAGATGGGGCTTTTTACTTATTGGTTTATAATTTTAAGACATTGTAAAGAGTTTCTCAGAACTGACTAGAACAGTTGAACCCAGTCCTATGGGGTCGCTATGAGTCAGTACCGCCTCAGTGGCAGAGGGTGAGTGAATGATAAATTTAAAAAATAAGACGTAAGGATCAAGGCCCAGCCAACAGAAGTCATGGGAGGCAAGTGGGAGGATAAAAGAGAAAATCACCGACTTTGACATTACAGGAAAAGTTTTAAGTGCTAAATTCTAGTTCCAAAGGCAAGCCCAGCAAAAAATGACCAAGCTGCTGCCATTGAATTGATTCTAACTTGCAGCAAGCTTATAGGACAAAGCAGAATGCCTCTTTGGGGTTCTTGACACGACAGATCTTTGGGGGAGCTTTATCTTTCTCCTGCAGAACAATGATGGGGTCTGAACTGTCGGCCTGATGGTTTTTAACCCAAGACCTAACCCGCAGTGCCATCCGGGCCCCTATGATAACCCGTGAAGTCATGAGAAATATTTTGATAACCTTCAAGCTTGGAAGATGTTTGCAGAAGTCAGCAGTTCCATAAGGGAACGCCGCCTTTGTCAAAGTAAGAACTCAGTCGCGGTTAAAGTCCATGACCATCCCCAGGACAGGTCCTCTCTCTAATCGTTGGTACTTCAGCTAGAAGCAAGAGAATTTTAAAACATAGTTTCCCAGATGCTGGAGGATCAAGTACACCCTGTGGTATCAGAAGAAAAACCACATGTCAAGTTACTGCAAACCTCTGGGGCACGGTTCTTCCATGGGTGGACCAGAGTTGGAGCTCACTCGATGGCAACTGTTTTTTTTTAGGGTAGCAGAAACATATTCACCACTCTGATTTCAATCTCAAAACCCAGAGATGCTGGTGGTTTCCAAGTGCTGCGGGACCGGATCTCAACCCGATGTGATACAGAAGCACTCTGCCACCAGCGCTCCTCAAACAGAGTCAGGCCAGGGAAAAAGAAGTTGACCTTGGGAGGAACTTCTAGCACAAAGGAGAAGGGACATTTCCCTTATCACCTAGTTTCCCAGCACAGAGCAAGGTGAAGGGAGGAGAAGACGCACACCCACACGTGCAGAGAAGTAGACGATGCAAGGGTGTGTGCAGAGAAGGAGAGATTATTCACAGTGCCCCCCCCACACACACAAAGGTTAAACTGACCCTTGGTTTCACACCTAGTAACAAAGACACAGCATGCAATCTGGGGTGCAAGGACCTCACCTTGACAGGCACGGTATGCTGCTAAGGGGGAGCCAACCAAGAACAGAAGACACACCAGCAAGCCAGGCAATCATTTAAGATCCGCCATTTTCACTCTGACTGCCACTGAGTCCAGGCCAACTTAGGACAGTGTAGACCTATCCATGTGTATTGTAACTCTGTACGTAAGTAAAAAGGCTCATCTTTCTTCCACAGAGTACCTGGTGGTTCTGAAGTGTCAACCCAATGCATACCCTACTATGCCACCATATTAAAAAAAAAAAAAAAAAAACCTTGAATTTCCAGCCCACAGGATATCCTTTTAATATACTCTCTTGTACTGTTTAAATCTTTCACAGTTTCTGGTCTGAATGCTGCCCCTTGTGGTAACCCCTTCTTGTGATCAGGACAAGACCCCAGACGCTCTATCTTTTGATAGTCGGGCACCATCAGCTTTCTTCACCACATTTGCTTATGCACCCATTTTGTTTTCAGCCAGTTTGGGGAAGGTGAGCATCACAGAAGGCCACACTGTTAGAACAAAGTGTTCTTAGGTTCAGAAAGTACCTGAGTTGAGGCCCACGGTCCATTAAGCCGTTTATTTTCAATGAGAATGTCTTTACAGCCTCTTGCTAGAAAAGCATTTCTGGGGTGAGGGGAGGAGCATTCTTTGTGGTTGGAGTTGGTAGATGTCATAGCGTGGGCCCGCGAAGTTCATACAGGGGGTTAAAGGCTTTGCCACTGCTTTAAAGAATCCAGTGAAAACACCAAGAAAACAAAATCTTCAACCTGCTGTCCCGGTCTCTCTGGCCAGTACAAAGGGAGGAGATATAGGGCCACAAAAGAGGAGAATTTAACCCAGTGTGGACAGAAGTCAAGTTTCCTTCCTCGTTTGCATGCTTGACTCCAATCCCTTCCCACCGGTCCTTTGAAATGGAGACTGTGGCCTAGTATCACGATCGTTTTCTTCCCTCACCGTCCCCGACAGACAGCGAGAGAGCGCGCAGAGAAACCCGACCACCCAGGGGCCCAATCGGACGCAACAGCTGGGTGGGTCCCCGGGACAAATGGGTGCCGCATGCGGAGCCCGGCAGCCTGCCTTCTGTCCCTTTGCAGCTGCGCCTCCTCGCAGGGCCTGATCTGGTCCCAGAAGCCAGAAATCAGAGTAAGAGCAGATGCCGAGAGGTAAACCGAGGCTTGCTCGCGACGGGGGCCGGTTCTCCGCAGACTTGGCGCCCCTCCACACAGCCCCCCGACCCAGCGCCCCCGCCCGCCTCCTCACCCTACCGGGGGCCGACGGCATGGGATGCAATCGCAAACCCCCTGACAACCCCAAACTTGCCATGGCGAAGGAGAGCCGAGGAGCCGAAACCTAGCGGAACCGGGCGGAGCCGACCACTAGTTTTTGGTTTCGGTTTTTTTGTTTGCCGCTCCCCGGGAGACCGTGGATAAGTTTCGCTACTTTGGAGACGGCAGGATTCTCCAGCGGGGCCTCCTGATTCTCTGGCTGGTGGTCTGTCCCGCGCCCAGTTACAATCTGAATCCAACGGCCTGTGCCCTCTTTGCTCCCCCAGCGTCTCTCGCCCACCCCCAACCGTCGCCTTCTCCCCGCAATTCGCTGCCTTCCCAGCCCTGCCCAAGTGGCCCTCCCCTAAGGAAAAGCGCAAGGTCCTACCCGACAAAGAAAATAGCTCACGACCTTGTCCAGGCAATGCTTGGATCTGAGTCGGGCGCCTGAGGGGCACGAGGACCCCCTAACTTCAAAGTCAGAAAAGCAGAGAGGAAAAGAGGCAAACGGCCGGCCATAAATCAAGAAGCCGAACCCCCACTCCTAAGACATGCATATTGAAGTCACAAGGTGTCACTGTCCCATCATGGAAGTGGTTGGGGGCCCGGGAGCCCGTTCCCGTAGCACAGCACACGGCCGTGTCCAGCCTGACAATGGTTCCTGCTCGGCTGGAGGCCGTGCTGGCAGCCTACTGTGTCAATCCATCTCCCTGAAGGACACATCTCAGCAGGGGCTGGTGTGAGCCTCCTCGAGCTCTGAGGGGGGCTCCACAACAGGAGAGTGAAGCGGAGAAAGAACAAACCCTCCCAGAGAAAGAGGGGAAGTTCCCCAAGTTCCCAGGAGAATGCCACACCCACAAGGAGGGATCATCTGGCTGTGGCCGGATTTAACCGGCTGGACTCAACGCTGTACTTATTTATCAAGTTGACATGAAATAATGTAACGACCTTATAGACTCAGTCCTATAGGCTTGCTACCAGTGATAATTGACTCGATGGCAGTGAGTTGAATTGTGTATGTGGATCCTGAATTTGTATTTTCCTCTCCAGATTCTTACAGCAAACTGCCCATGGACCTGCCTGACAGCATGTGAAATTTAGCAGGACCAAGTAGAAACCTCTCCTTCCACCCTTCTCTTCCCCCTACTGTACCACCTACCTATTCAGGGGTATCCCTAACTAGGGTGCAGGTACAAGTGTTTGGCTGCTAACGGAGAGGTGAGAGATTGGGGTCCACCAAGAGGTGCTTTAGAAGAAAGATTGGCAAGGTCTCCGCCCTCCCCCCCCCCAAAAAAAAAAAAAAAAAGAATGAGTCACTGAAAAGCATGGAGCACAGTTTCACTCTGCTACCCAGGAGGTTGCCAGGAGTCAGAATCAACAGCTTTTGACACAGCTGTGTTCCTGGATCGCGGTCTTCTTCACATTATCAAGTAGTATTTTGGGGTCCCTGAGGTTTTTCCAAAGCCCAGCGGCTGCTGGAGCTATTGTCCATCTCCTCTGATTCCCTTTCCAGGGACTCATGGTAACAGACCTGGGATGATCGATTAAAAATTGTAAATAGGGCTCAATCTCTGTTTAGATGCTCCCTTGCTTTCAGGTTACCCTTCAGATACAATTCCGATTCCTTCCCACATGGCCTGGATCTCCCCTCAACACAGTGCCCTTCTCACACCTTCTGCCCTGGCCACACAACAAGCCCCCGGCACTGAGAGTTTTCCATGGCCTATGTGAAAAGTCTCTGCCTAAAGGACTTCACCTCTCTTCTTCACTTGAGAGCACCTTGATGTCATCGGTCTTTTAACTCAACTGGCTCACTCCTCAAAGCTGCTGTCTCTATCATGCACTCTAGGTTTGACTCCTCATTACTCGCTATTCCATCACCTGTTTAATAGCCATTGTAGTTTTCTAAAGATATCTCACTCGTGTTGAAGGTCCATTAACTCATTCAGAATGTTAATCCCCTTAGAAACCGGACCTCAGGGACACCCTGATGGCCTCATGCTGATGGTCTCCTTCATCTGAATGCTTTATCTTTTTGCTGCTGTTTTGGAGGCGTTTTTTGTATTTTTTGGAGGGCATCACTGGTCTCTGGTGGGAGTGGGAGGCCCAGCCTTGCTCCTGGAGAGCTGCTGCTGGATTTGAACTGCCAAGCCAGTTTGCTGCAGTTCCTGCACTCAACCACTACGCCACTGGGGCTCAGCCCCGGATGATTTGTCTTTTATCTTGCAATTATCCTGCTGGAAGATTCACTGTCATCAAGTCAATTCCAACCCATAGCATCCCCACAGAACTGAGAACTGCTTCCTAGAGGTGTTGGGACTATACATCTCTAAGGGAATAAACTGAGTGGCTGGTGGGTTTTCAGCAGGAACCTTACGGTTAGCAGCCCAACATGTAAGCACAGAGCTCCCTAAAGTTTAACGTAGAAAGAGGGGTCTGTAAAATATATTTTAATTTGGGACAATCTCCCCTGTGATGGTCATGTGCTTATGTTAATTTTATGATTGAAATGTAGGGGTGGAGTCTAGCCTGTTAATCTGGAGATAGTCATCGAGTAGCCAATGAGGCCTCCACGTGGGCATGGCTTTCTCCTGATACATCCGGGAAATCTCATGATATTTCCCTCATGGAGATGAGAAGCTATTTTCCCCAGCTGTTGGGAGTTAGTTTCAGAGACAATGATGAATCATGGACAAGACAAGATGGCAGCACCTGAGAAGCTAAAGGAGCCGGAGGAAAAGCCACACAGCTTTGCCCTAATGGAGCCAGACCTCTGAAGCTGGAGAGGCCACGTGGAGGCCTGTCAGCGATGAGTTGCTTCGGCCACCACTGGATGCTGTTGACGGACCCTGAGCTCTGAAAGCAAGGAGCCATGAGGGGACCCCTGCCACTGCCAGGACTCTGCACCCATTGACCTGTGACTTCGTGAGTCGGAAAGAGACTTTATAGACTGATATTGGGTATATGCTTAATATCAGACTTATGACTTTGAACTGGACTGGGCTCAATGTCCTGTTCTTCTTATATATAAAACGTTTCCTTATATCTATATGCGTGTCTATGAAATTTGTTCCTCTAGTCTACCCGGACTAACACATCCCTCTTGACAAAACTATAAATAAATAATCTAGTATTTTAAAGATAACAACATACAAATAAATAACATAAAAGGAAGAAAGACCTTAGCTGTTATATTTATTGGTATAACCCCAGGTCTTTTTTTTAATAAATCATTGTATTGGGGGCTCATACAATGCTTATCACAGTCCATACATACATATATACATGTCAAGCACTTTTGTACACCTGCTGCCATCATCATTCTTAAAACATTTTCTTTCTATGTGAGTCCTTGAATTATTATTATTTTGTCATATCGTACCCTCCCCTAGGTCTCCCTTCACCGACTCCTCTGCTGTCTGACCTCCAGATAGGAGGTCATGCTTAGATCCTTGTCATCGGCTCCCCCTTTCTATCCCAACTTCCCTCCACTCTCCAGTATCTCCACTCTCACTACTGGTCCTGAGGGGTTCACCTGTCCTGGATAGCCTGTATCTCCAGTTCCCATCTGTACCAGTGTACCTCTTCCAGCCTAGCTGGATTTGTCAGGTGGAATTGATCATGATAGTTAGGGAGAAGAAGCATTTAAGAACTAAAGAACCCCCGTTCTTAAAACATAGTAGAAAAAAAAGTAGAATCTCAATTATTTGAGATTGAATTAATGTGTACCCATGTACGAAAGAGAAGAATGTTACAATGTTATTCTAATTTTATAGACTATTAAAGGAGTCTGGATGCCCCAAGCAGTTTGTGATTGGTTGGTTTCCAACTGTTAACCTTGAGGATCACAGTCCAATACACAATCATTACACCACCAGGGCTCCTTAAAGCTATCCCAGAAAAGGCTTGTCTAGCCCTCAGGAACTTGCCTGGGCATGTCTTTGATGGCAATTCAAACTCACCAGTGATAACAGAAGGAGAAGGGGAAGGAGGAGGGAGTGGGTAGAGGATGGGAGAAAGGGGTAAATAACCACAATAATTGACATATAACCATACACCCCCCTCAAGGGAGAGGAACAACAGAAAACAAGGGGGAAGGGAGACAGTGATCGGTGTGAGATATGAAAATAATAATAAGTTATAATATATCAGGGGGTCATGAGGGTGGGGGAGGACAGGGGGAAAAAAAGAGCGGATACCAAGGGGTCAATAGAAAGTAAATATCGAGAAAAGAATGATGACAATATATGTACAAATATGCCTGATGCAATAGATGTTTGGATTATAATAAGAGTTGTAAGAACCCCTAATAAAATGATCCTTAGAAAGAAAACAGAATTACAGTCTTGAAAACTGTGTTTTGGGACACAATGAATTGGAAGCAACTCAATGACCATGGGATCAGTTAGGGGCCGATCGTCATGAGTCATTTCAATGTGGTCCAAGGACCTTGAAGCAGTCCTGTAAGTTTTTCTACTCTGCAATAGGGAATGTATCCCTAGTGGAGTCCCTTTTCTGCTTCTCGGATCCTTGGTGTTGGTGTGGGTTATGTATTGGGCAGCTAACTTCAAAGTCAGCAATCCAAAACCACCAGCAGCTCCTTGGAGAAAAGGCAAGGCTCTACTCCTATGAAAGTATAACATTGCGTGCTCCCTTTCCTGATATGATTGCTGACGACAAAGGTGTGCATAAGCAAATGTGGTGAAGAAAGCTATCAAAAGATAGAGCGTCTGGGGTCTTAAAGGCTTGAGTAAACAAGCGGCCATCCAGCTCAGAAGTAACAAAGCCCCCATGGAAGAACCACACCAGCCTGTGTGACCATGAGATGGTGAAGGGAACCGGTGCCAGGCATCAAAGAACTAAAATTATATCATGATAAATGAGGGGGGAGTATACATTGGGGACCTAAAGCCCATCAATAGGTGAAGCGACATCCTCTTACAGAGGGGTTGCAGGGAGGAGATGAGCCAGTTAAAGTACAGTGTAGTAACAATGAAATATACATCTTTCCTCTAGTTCTCAAATGCTTCCTCCCACCCATTATCATGATCCCAATTCTACCAGACAAGTCTGGCTAGACCAGGGGATGTACAGTGGAGTCGGAATTTAGGATAGATATTTCCTCAGGATGAGTGATGGGAGTGGTGATAGTGGAAGGGTGGAGGGATGGTGGAGTAGAAAAGGGGAACCAATTTCAAGGATCTACATATAACCTCCTCTCTGGGGCATGGCCAACAGGCAAGTGAGTGAAGGGACACACTGGACCGTGTACGATATGAAAAAGCAATAGCAATTTGTAAATTATTAAAGGTTCATGGGAGGGATGAGGAAGGGAAATATAGAGAGCTGAAAATGGGGGCCTAGCTGGAGGGAGGACGTTTTGAGAGTGATGATGGCAACAAGTGTGAAAATGAGGCCTGCATAAAATTGAGATATGTATGGATCATGAGGGGAAGTGTATGAGTACCCAATAAAATGATTCATTAAAAAAGGGGGGAGGAGGAAGGAGGAGCTTATACCAAGGGCTCAAGTGGAAAATGTTTAGAAATGAATGTGGCAACATGTGTGCAAATGTGCTTGATACAGATGATGTATGGAATGTTATAATAGCTGTAAGAGCCCCCAATAATTTTTTTTTTTTTAAGTACAGAGTTGGGAACTCACAGGATCACTTCTACCCTGTCCTCTACGGCCACTGTGAGTCAAAATCAACTCAATAGCAGAGCTTGGTTTGAGTATCTATGTGTTAGTCCAGGTAGACTAGAGGAACAAATTCAAGGACATGCATATCGATATATGGAAAGGGTTTATATACAAAAGGAATGGGACATGGAGAAAGCATCCCAGCCCAGTCCAGCTCAAAGTCATAAGTCTGATATTAACCCATATGCCCCAAATCAGTCTATAAAGTCTTCTTCCGACTCACGAAGTCACAGGTCAGTGGGTGCAGAATCCCAGTGCTGGCAGGGCACCTCACCTCAAGGGTTCAGGTCCATCAACAGCAGAAGCAATTCATCACTGGCAGAGGTCTCCATCTGGCCGCCCCAGCTTCAGAGGTCTGGCTCCATCAGGGCAAAGCTGTGTGGTTTCTCCGCCAGCTCTTCCAGCTTCTCAGACACTGCCATGTCTTTTCCGTGACTCATCACCTCTGAGACTAACTCCCAACAACTGGGGAAGATAGCTTCTCATCTTCATGAGGGAAATATCGCGAGATTTCCCAGGAGTCTCAAGTGAAAGCCATGCCCACATAGAGGCCTCATTGGCTACTCAATGGCTATCTCCAAATTAACAGGCTAGACTCCACCCCTACATTTCAATCATAAAATTAACATAAGCACATGACTGCCACAATCTACTTCTATAATTATACCTGTGACTGTGATGCATTGGTCTTTCACCAATCATGATCGTGGTGCCATTTTCCTTTGTCTTATTTAAGTGATCCTATGACTGTGAATCCTTGGCGGCTTCCCCCACCACCCCCACCTCGCTGTGGCCTGGTACTGGTAATCATCCACGTGAGGAAGATTTGCCTTTGTCTTTTCCTGTTTAAAATGTAATCATTGTGTCCTATAAGTTATACCTGAATTCTCTCAGAACTCCTTAGGGGTCAGCAAGGAGCTAGCTTTGATTCCATGACAATGGTTGTTGTTGTCGTTTTGAATTTTCCTCTAAAGTGATGCATCTGAGGTTTCTACAGATGAAAACAGATGGCACTCTGTCTCCAGGAAGATTGTCGCCAAGAAAGGCCTGTAGTTGTTCTTCTCTGTAGCACATGGGGTGACACCAGTCAGGAACTTCTGCCTGACAACTAAGAACAGTGACAAAGGGAGAGGGGGTCGCCTCTTTATATGAAAAAGATCCAGTCTTGAGACCCAGAGGTGAGAGGGAAGAGGACTTCTTGGAAAGGAGAGAAAAGAAGGACACAAGCTACCTTTAACCAGAACCACTTCTTGATGTCCAGAAGAAGCACACAGAAATTACTAATATCTGTTTAAATAAAGCCTTTTTCCCTAAAAAAATATCTATTTTAATTTATCAAGAAAATTAAATGTTTATTATCAAGAAACTCATCAAAGGAATTGCTGCTTTGTATATACATACATAACTTGAAAGAAACTATTGATAATGGTTTCCTATTGAAGAACATGAAGAAAAGTTTTTTTGTTTTTTTGTTTTTTGTTTTTTTTATTTAGGCATCACTGCCCTCAGGTGGTGGGAGTAGGAGGCCCAGCCTTTGCTCCTGGGAGCCGGAATTGAACCTCCATCCCAGTGGGCCGCAGTCCCGCGCACAACCACTACGCCACCGGGGCTCAGCCTGAAGAAAAGTTTTAACTTATGTCCTCATGTTAGCTGACCAGGTAAAACTAACAGGCCCATAAAAATTGAGAAGGCATTGTACTAGATTTAAAATCCATTGGCCCAGATTAAGAGACTAGGACTTTTGCTTTTTTACTGCTTATATATGTTTGAATTAAATTTGTATGTCATTAAAGATTCCAGCTCCACTTGAGTTTTACTTTTCCTGTATTTTCAGTCACTCGGGCTAATATTTAGATCTGAGGGGTAACGAATCTGGAGGGTGTGTTTGCTTAACAGGCAAATAAATGAATGAAATTGCTACATAGAAAAGGAGAGAGAATGAGAGAGAGATTCTATGACTTCCAGATAACTATACAGGACAGTGAGCAAGAGAACAGTTTGGAGGGAATAGAATGAAGACATTTCAAACACACCAGGGTAGGGAGATACATATCTTCTCATTGGGAGTGCAAAATTGCTTTGGTCTAGTGACTGTTATGAGTCTCTCGTTGTTTCACTTTCCAAGAGGAAGAATATATTCCAATTTTCCTATTCCGGCTCCACCATGGTACATTAGCTGTGGAGGGGTCTTTGGACAAAGAGGATTTTCATCAGACTCGCCTTAGAAACTACCATATATAACCCAGTTTCCTGCCTTTTGAGGTTAATGCTTTCATTGATTGAAACTCGACACAGGCTGTAAGTATATTTTGCAAATATTGGTGACCAACGAGACAGGTTATGCTGGTTATTATAGCTGGCTCCACTATAATTGATTTCTTACTTTTCTGAAGACAGACTTTCTCAAACCTTTTATGGTTGAAGGAGTCATATGAGTATAACCAGACACAGTCCGGCCACCTGGAGCTGTAGCCAATCACAAAGCTGGGGTGAGAAGCACTATATGTTTTATTAACAGACCTGGAAGGACAGTAAGATAAAATCTCTTAGACTGTCTTGTCTTTTCTTATGCAATCAGGAATTTTTACATGATGTCAATTTCATGATTGGGCGTGTGGGGGTGGACTCTAGTCTGTCAGTCTGGAGACAGCCAATGAGCTCTCTATGTGGGCATTGCTTTCTCCTGAGAATTCTGGGAAGTCTCGTGGTATTTCCCAATTGGAGGAGAGAAACTTGACTCACTCCCTTAGAGGAGGGCTAACGACAAGACAAGAGGGTGGCATCCTGATGCGTGGAACCTGGAGGAGCCAGAGAAGCCACATGGGCTTGCCCTGATGGAACCAAGTCTCTGGGGCTGGAGAAACCACAGAGAGACCCCTGCCAACACTGAGATGCTTCTACTGCCAATGGATTCTGATGGACCCTGAGCCCTGGAAACGAGGAGCCATGGGAGATCTCTGCCAGTGCCAGCGTGCTTTCATTGCACGTGCTTCGTGAGTCTGAAAGGAGACTTTATAGACAGGTATCAGACACATGGGCTAATATCAAACTTATGACTTTGAACCGGACTGGATTGGGATGCTTTCTCAATGTTCCCTTCCTCTTGTATCTAAGCCTTTCCCTTAGATCCGTATGCATGTTTATGAATTTGTTTCTCTAGTCTACCTGGACTAACACAGAGTGTCAGTGCATTTCTCCCCACCACCCCCCGCCCCGCCCTTTTTAAGAGTGTAATAGCCTTGCTGGGGATGGGAGTATAATGGCTATTTTACAAAATGATGGATGTACAAGGCTTCCCCTACCCCTTTGGACAAGATTAATGTTCTTAAAAGCAACATCTGTCTAAAGCAGTGGTTCTCAACCTTCCTCATGCCGCAACCTTTGACTATAGTGCCTCATGTTGTGGAACCATAAAGTTATATTCGTTGCTATTTCATAGCTATAATTTTGCTACTGTAAAGAATCGGTTAAGAAAGGGTCATTCGACTCCCAAAGGGGTCATGACCCACAGGTTGAGAAACGCTGATCTAAGCGCACCTCCTGTGATCCATGAGCTCGGGTCCTTCTGGTTCTTCTCATGGCTAATTCCTGGACCCTTAATAAGAGCTAACAATGTAAAATACAGCACGAGAACACACAGGCTGTGCGTTCTAAGGGTACATTCATCTGACAAGGCAAATGAGAACAGCAATGATTGAAGGGCTTTAAATGGAGAGTCCACTTATCTTCTCAGATAATGCAGACTCAAAGCAGAATTCATTAAAGTCCCTTTCTTAAGAGTTTCTTCGACTGCAGTGAACTAAAATCTAAAATATGAAGCAAGAGATCCCTTCTCTCGTATTTTTGGCCCAGAAGATATGGCCATCTATGACAAGTACTTCTCTGAGTCACGGTATTTAAATACTGGGTGAAAACTCACCAGACGTCACTGTTTCTTATCCTAGTGATTTTGGAAGTTCAACCCCGACGGGGTTTCATGAAGTCTAGGACTCTAGATGATCACAAGTGAACTTCCCATACCACCTGTATCAGATATAGAATATGAGTGATATTTTTTTAATGTGCATAAGTAAAGCATGTGTCATTTCAACAATCTTCACATGTACATTTCAGTGGCTTTAATTATGCTCATGACGTTGCTTAAGTTTTATCTGCTTCCAAATTTTTCAATCACTTACAACAGTTCAATGGCCCTAAATATTGATGCCTCAGGCTGAGCCCCAGTGGCGTAGTGGTTGAGTACAGGACTGCGGCCCATTGGGTTGGTGGTTCAAATCCAGCAGCAGCTCTCCAGGAGCAAGGCTGGGTCTCCCATTCCCACCAGAAGGCAGTGATGCCCGCCCCTCCCCCCAAATACTGATACCTCCTTTCCCTCTCTCTCATATTCACACTTGATAAACGCTAATAAACTTTGGTCTCTGTATATTAGCCTATGTTAGCTAATCCATAGCAGGAATGTACAATACTTTTTGTTGTAGCAGACTTGTTTCACTCAAAATTACATTCATCCATGTTGTAGCATATATCAAGATAAGAAATATACTTTTGTTAAATCCCTGATATTTAAGGGTATGTCATCCAGCATATTTGAGGCTATGTTGCTTGACAAATCAGCAAAAAGCAAAGACCTATGCTTCCATATATCTCTCCTTCCCGCCTACTCATATGGGAGGGGTCTTTTTTTTTTTTTGAAGTGTCTTTTTATAAACTAAGCAGAATAACCTTATCCAGGACATATATTTAAGACCTCCTAACATCATCTATTCAATATGTTAACATTTGATGCAGTATCTTTGGTATATTTGTGAAGACAAATTTCCTTCTATAAAATCTCTTAAACTCTAGAAATAAACAAGAGAACCAATGTATGTCCAGCCAGTATCACATAGGTGGAATGATGAGAGGAACCAAATTCTCACTTTCCCTACATGTTCACTGAAGACGCCTGGCTATCAAAAGATATAGTGTCTGGAGACTTAAAGGCTTGAATATAAACAAGTGGTTATCTAGCTGAGAAGCAGCAAAGCCCACATGGGAGAAGCACACCAGTCTGTGTGTTCATGAGGTGTCAATAGGATCAGGTATCAGGCATCTAAGACCCAGAATAAAACCACACCCAAGGTGAATCTGTAGACAATTGGACAACCCCTCACAGAGGGGTCACCCGGAAGAAATGAGTCAGTCAGGGCAGTAAGCTCTCCTCTAGCTCTTTGGTGCTTTCTTCCCCCCAAATTATGACCTCAATTCTACCTTACAAACCAGATTAGACCAGAGCATGCACACTGCTACAGATAAGAGCCCACAACACAGGGAGTCCAGAATAGATAAACCCCTCAGGATCAACAAGGAGAGTAGGATACCAGTAGGATTAGGGGAAGGTGAGAGGAGAAAAAGGGAATCAGTCTCAAGGATCAAGCTAGAACCCCCTCCCAGAGGGACAAATAATGGAAATATGGTTGAGGGCCAATGAAGAAGGATATATGGAAAAAATAATCTATAATTATCAAGGGTTCATGAGGGAGGACAGGTGGGGGAGGGAAGGGGAAGAAATTGAGAGCAGATACCAGGGGCTCAAGTGGGACAAGAGTGCTTTGAAAATGACGATTTTACCAGGGCAGTGATGCCACACGCACAAAAAAAAAGAAAGAAAATGATGATGGCAGCATATGTGCAAATGTGCTTGACATGTTGGAGGAATGTATGGATTGTGATGAGATGTAAGAGCCCCCATAAAAATATTTTTAAAAGAAAATAACTTTATAATTGGGGAGGGGGGGGGTTCACCACAACATGAGGAACTGTATTAACAGTCTGCTGCATTAGGAAGGTTAAGATCCACTGTCTTAGAAGATGGAAGCACTACGAGACAGAAGACACTGGGTCCCTGGATAGGAAAACAAAGTCACCTACCAACCTTTACCATGTCTAAAGCAAGCTCAGAACAAAGAGATGTAACAGTTTCAAGCATTGTTCAAAACGATTTTTTTTTAATTTCTTCACACACTAGAAACTGTAAGGGTAAGCTAGACTACACTGATGGAAACAGACTAAGGCTCTTCAAGATGTCTTCT
>PVJH01010808.1:47614-72053 GCA_004026705.1 Nesogale talazaci
ACATGGAATCCAGGAACAGGAATGGAAGAATCGATACCAGGAGGGTAGGGAAAAGTGGGGAGAGGAAAAAGGGGAGCCAACAACAATGGTCGCCACATAACGACACATACACAGTCAGAGTAAGATATGCAAATAATTATAATTTGTAATTAATCAAGGGAAAACAAAGGTGGGGGAGTGGAGGGAGGGAAACAAGAGGAGCTGATACCAAGGGTTCAATAGAAAGTAAATGTTTAGAAAATAATGATGGTGGGGCTGAGCCCCGGTGGCATAGTGGTTGTGTGCAGGACTGCAGCCCACAGCGTTGGCAGTTCAAATCCAGCAGCAGCTCTCCAGGAGCAAGGCTGGGTCTCCTACTCCCACCAGGGGGCAGTGATGCCCACCAAAAAAAGGATGGCAGTATATGTACAAATATGCTTGATACAATTGAGGTATGGATTGTTAAGAGTCTCCAATAAAAATATCTTTTAATTTAAAAATGCAATGATAAGGAAAATGCAAAATATCATTAAATTATTTTCTATCAAAAAAATAATAAAATATCTTCTTAGTTTGGGGGAAAGCTTTAAATAGTCTTACTATTCCCAGAGAATAACAGACACACTGAGCCCATAAGCATTTTTATTTTTTTTAAAACAAAGACTATGAAGATTTAGCATACATTGTCCAGTGTATAGGTGCCCTCTCTCGGCCCTCTCTCTGCTCCAACTCTTAACATCTCAAATCAAATGTCAGCAGTGAAAACAAAACTCGCCTTCTCCTTCACTCTTTCTACATAAGCAGCACCGAATAAACATAGCTTAAAATCTAAATGCATGTTAATATGAATTTCATTCTATTGGCTCTTCATGAAACATGGTTTTAGTTTTTTTTAAGCCCCAAAGTAAGTAAACCTTCTTTTAAAGTATTATTTACATTGAAGTTTAAGTGGATGTTCACATTTCAGATCATTAACTTTGTATTCACCAGTTTAAATCTCTAACCAAACCAGATCAGAAATGTAAACATTCACTTAATTTACAATTCTAAAAATTATTATTAAAAGTAAATGTATTCACCTTTGGACTTAGGAGGCTAAAGAAAATGTTTAATGGCAAATTTTAAAACTGCAAATTAGGTGGGAATTAACATTTCAAATAATCAATTCTGTATTTACCAGTTTAAACTTCCCAGTAGTTCATCTGTTCCTTGACTTCTCCCTTTTGTGAACTATCCCCATTTCACTCAGTTAACACCCATCAACAGTCAAGTCCATTGCTTTGATTGTCCCTCCCCCTCTCCACCTGGTGAAGATGAAATCTTTATTGGCACTGACACCCTCTCTTTTCTCCCCCGGTGCAGCTGACGTGTTTGAAACACTGACCTTGAAATTGGTTATGCATTGACCTGTTAACCACAAGATCAGCAGTTCAAACCCAACAGTTGCTCCTCAGGAGATAGATGTTGTTTTCTGGGGCCTTAAGGATTTACAGCCTCAGAAATAGACAAAGGCAGTTCACCCTGCCCTACAAAGTTGCTGTGGGTCAGGATCGACACGATGGCGTTGACAGTAGCTGAAACCCAAAGTTCTACTCTGTCTTAAAGGGTCGCTATGAGTACTGCCATGATGGCAATGAATTTGGTTTGATCTGCTCTGGTCCAGCTTAGAGGGCGGGACAGTTTAATTTTCATGCATTCCCCAACATCAGACATGAAGAGTCCCAAGCCACTCATTGTCTTTCTCTCTCCTAATTCCAATCCCTTATGCTGATTAGTTCTAATAGAGGTGTAAAAGAAAGAAAATACTGATCTTACAAGTTCTGTATTGGGAGGAGGGGGCTTGAAAGGAATTGGGGGTCACTAAGTCCTCTGGATGGAAGAAATTTCCAAATAAGGACCCTGAACTGCACTGAGAAATACTTCTGGAGGGAGAAGAGAAATGCTATTCCAAGTGGAAAATGATCCTTCTCAAAGTCCTCCAATCGATGGCAAATTCTACAGAAATCAAAAAACGCTGAATCTAACTGCACTTCTTTGGGGAGATATTAAGAGTCAAGTTTGCACATTTCTGAGCATGAGGCCAAAACAGAATCGGCCCAGGTAAGGCAGGGAGTAACGGGGTGACTTAAGGCTGATTGTCTCAGGCATGGCAGCAGTCCCGGTCTAACTTACAAATCAAACTGCCTTTTAATACAGTACTTTTACTGCATTTCTAAACATGCGCACTACTGTCTGAAACCACAGAAAGTCATCCTGTATCTGAAAAGAAATACTGAGGAAGCAGCAAACTTTTTAAAAAATGTGTTTAAAGAACAGGACTCTCATTTCCGTCACATGTTCATAGTGATGTGGGCTCAGAAGTCATCATTTTCACGTGCCTATCAGTGTCCTCTCCAAAGTAGGCTATCTGAGTTTGATTTAATGAGCACTTGACCACATCCACTTCCCCGCCCCCATTCTTCTTCCGCTGGAAGTGAATGCTAATGAAATCCTCTAGCGTGTCCTCATCCAAGGGTATATGTTCCAGTCCAGTCAGAAGCACAGTCCTGGCAGATGCTCCTGAAAACACCTAAGGAGGAAAAAGAAGTGGGAAAATTGTCAAGATAATGAGAACCAGCGAGACAACAACGCTGACAGTGAGACAACAATTAAGGATCAAGTATGAGTTCCAGCTTTCAGAGAAATAGAAGACCAGACAAGCATGAGATAATAAAACAATCCACTGGATAGACTAGGAAAGTAGTGGTCCCACTGAATAAAGGGAAATGTACAGAAAAAAGGAGCAGGATTAGCATAATGATAGTGAGTTCAGAGAAAATGCTGATGAAGAATTATTTCTAACATCCCATCATACTGAAAAAAACATATGACTCCACGTAGAAAAATAAGGATTGTTAGCTGAATAATTTCAGTTAAACACTTGTGTTATAAATTAATTAAGGTACAGTTTTGCAGTAAGGCACTCTTTTTAAAAAATCAGCCCAGTCTGCATGAAATATAAGTGAGATTTGTATATCCTTTACCAATAAGATTCAAATAGTAGTAGACTTATTTTCTTTCTTCTTCTTCTTCTTCTTTTTTTTTTTTTTTTTTTTTTTTTGTGGAGTGGGCTGAGGTTCAGTGAGTTCCCAAAACAAAAGAAAATTCTTTACCTGAAACTTTTCCAAGTGTTTTTCTATGTATGGAGAAAGAAGAACTTTATAGCACTTTTGATCTATATAAAAAGGATAGTCACCCTTTTTCAAAAGCTTGCGAGCAACTAAAAGTGAAAAAAAAAAAAAACTTTTTAGCATCATTTTAAACCAAAGTTATATTGACTTTAAACTAAATAGTATCACAACAAACACTGAATTGGGTGGCTAGTTTTTTGAAAATGCTTCCAGGTTTTTGTGTTTTTAATTTTTGAGAAACGTAAGGCCAAAGAACCATGAGATTATAGAAGTCCCCTCTTCCTGAACTATCCAGTGCACAGGAGGCTGCACTGTGCTCGTCAGAAAAGCAATGCCCTGCACAGAACACAACACACACCTGTGAAAAGAAACCACCTGTCCATTGAAGACTGGGGCCGTTCCCAGTTTCTCAAGAAATGCAAACAAAAACTATGACAGCAACGTAATGATTGATGTCAAGAAGCTGTCAAGGATTTGGTTGTACTCTAACTAATGGATTTGAGGTAACAATGTCAGCCAAAGGGTAGAGGGCAGGAATGCCGTCTGACAAAACTGAAACTAAATAATAAAAATTGACAAGTATATGAGTCTTTCTAAGACATAGAGGAGGCTGATTTATTTTACAGAAATGTCCCTAGACTGGAGAAAGGCAATGTGTAATGAATTCTTTAAGCTTAATAGATACAACTGTGGAGAAAATAGGACTGCTTTTGATTTTTAACTTTCTAGACATGTACCTCCACTTTCCACAAACGTGATGACGGCACTCCGAGACTGATCATCATACTCCACGCATTCCACCTCTCCACCTCCGTTTCGGGACTTGGAAAAGCTCAGCTCCAACTTGTCTCTCATCCAATCTGTAGGCAATCCATCAGGAATTCCAGTAACATTGATCTTCACTTCAGAAATTTGTACGCGAACCTAGAAAGTAATTTCAGATGTCGAAATACAGATGAGGAAAGTGACTGTACACAACCAGTTGCTAAAAATCTTTCATGGCCAAATTTCTTTTCTTTTCTTAAAATCATTTTATCGGGAGCTCTATAGCTCTCATCACAATCCATCCATCCATCCATTGTATGGCAAGCACATTTGTACATACGTTCACATCTTTTTCTTTCTACTTGAACCCTTGGTATCTGCTCATTTTCCCCCTCCCTCCTCATGAAACTCTGGCAACAGTTTTTCTTCATATCTTACACTGATCGCTGTCTCCCTTGACCCACTTTTCTATTTTTCATCTCCCCTCGATTATATGTAGACCATTGTACTGGTAATCGATTCTCCCTTCTTCTCCCTCCCCCCCGCCCCCACCACCTTCCCGTTCCCTCCTGGTATCACTACTCTCATTATTGGTCCTGAGGGGTTTATCTGTCCTATATTTCCTGTGTTTTCAGCTCTTGTCTATACCAGTGTACATGCTGTGGTCTAGTCAGATTTGTAAGGTAGAATTGGGGTCATGATTGTGTGGTGGGGGGTTAGAGGGAAGCATTAAAGAACTAGAGGAAAGTTGTATGTTTCATCGGTGCAATACTGCACCCTGACTAACTCATCTCTTCCTTGAGACCCTTCTGTGAGGGGATGTCCAAAGGTCTACAAGTGGGCTCTGGGTCTGCACTCCGCCCTCCCCCTCATTTACATCGATATAATTTTTGGTTCTGGGTCTTGAACGCCCAATATCTGATCCCATCAACACCTCGTCATCACACAGGCTGGTGTGCTCCTTCCATGCGGGTTTTGTTGCTTTTCAGCTAGATGATGGCCACATTTTTGAGGGGGTGGGGGGGCATCACTGCCCTCTGGTGGGAGTGGGAGGCCCAGCCTTGCTCCTGGAGAGCTGCTGCTGGATTTGAACCACCAACCCAGTGGGCCGCAGTCCCGCACACAACCACTACAGCCAATGGCCACATTTCTTAGTGATCTAGTACCTAAATAGCGAAATACAGGGGAATGACTTGGAAAGAAAATTTATTTGCTGACAGTTTAGGGGGCCAGAAGCCAAAAGGCAGGATGCAGGCGCTACGGAAAGGCATTTTCCCTGCATCAGCACTAGAGGAAGGTTCTCATTTCTCCGGCTTCTTTCCTGGTCTCCTGGAGATCCCCGTGTGGCTTGGTACGTCTCCCCCCATGTTCTTTCGCTTAATATTTATTCCTCCTTTTTTGTTGTTGTTGTTTTTTTTAGGCATCACTGCTCTAGTGGTGGGAGTAGGAGGCCCAGCCTTTGCTCCTGGGAGCGGGAATTGAACCTCCGTCCCAGTGGGCCGCAGTCCCGCGCACAACCACGACGCCACCGGGGCTCAGCCCTTATTCCTCCTTTATATGAGATCAACTCAATATACACTTTTCACAAACTCCACCCAGTTAACAGAACAGTGACAACTCATTCCAAATGGAATTATAACCATAGGCGTGTTGTTGTTTCGGTGGTCTCTTTCAACTCAGTTGAACAAAACAAAAAGCGGCTGATCCCATGCTCCCCTCACGGCCGTTGGGTTTAAGCTCACAAATGCTGCAAATACATCCATGGCTTTGAGAGAACATCCTGGGAGTTATAAAAACTTAGACGTAACCAAGCACCATGAGGAAGTGAGTTGCTAGACCTGTGGGATCAAAACCATCATTTTGGGCATACCCAGGTCAATTTGCATAACATGGTTCACCATGACCATGTTCTACCTCCTACTTCAGTGCATACTTATGGGGGAGGGGGTAGTATGTCTTACAAGCTATGTGCTCCCAAGGCAAAAGTTCACAGAGTTAGGAAAGAATGAGGAAGAAAAACAAGAAACGGGGAGGAAGTGAGATAGGGTGTTGGCACACGGAAGGTATTGCCAGGCATGGGTGGAAACGAACACGTGTGAATTCTTGAATATAAAGCTATGATTTGCTCTGCAAACCTTCACTTAATTCACACACACACACAATTTTTTAGGCATATGAGCAGCCATGAAGGTATAACTATTAATTTCTCCCCATCTAGAGGAAATAGAAAATGAGAATCAAAACACATATAGAAACACTTAGTCCAATGGACTAGTGTCACCCACAAACATCGCCTAAAAGGCAGACCCAAAGACCTACATGGTGCCCTCTTACCACAACCAAGTGCTCTGAAAAGGATCAAATTCAAAGAACCTAGGTGGAGTTGGAGAAAAATGTAGAATAAAACACAAAATCATAAAAGATAACAGGCTTATTGAGTTAAGAGTGTGGGATGCCAAACCTAGGTCCTTCATCAGTTTTCAGGTTTGGAACAGAACTCAATCAACCATTGAAAATAAAAGGGGTGCATTTTCCTGAGGAAAAATTCGAGGACTAGGGGAAAAGGCGTGATAGAAACAGAAAACCCTGGGAAGGCATCGTGGTTCACTGAGTGGACTGCAAGGGATGAGTTGAAACAAAATGTGTAGGAACTGTTGGATGGAAAACTGATTATCTGCTCTGTAAACCTTCATCTAATTCACAATACAAAGTTACAAAAACATCTCCTTGCTTAGGTCAGGCACACCTTTGCCCTCAAAGTGATAGTCTTGTCCTTCAATATTGTAAAGAGGTCTTGTGTGGAAGCTTTGCCCAATGCAATACATCATCTGAATTCTTGACTACTGCCTCTATAAGGGTTGACTGTGGACTCAAGTTGACTGTGGACTCTCTCACAACTTCAATCTTTTCTCCATTTATCATGGCATTGTCTATTAATCCAAATGTGTGAATTTTGATTTGCTTTATGCTGAGTTGCAATTCACTCTAGAGATCTTCGATTTTTCATTAGCGAGTGCTTCAGGTTTTCCTCACATCAAGCAAGCAAACGTGTGTCATCTATATATTGCAAGTTGTTCATTAGATTTCCTCCAATCCTGATGTCATATACTTCTTCACATATTGTCCAACTACACGGGTTATTCGCTGAGCAGACAGATTGAGTAAGTATGATGAAAGGATATAACTATGACACACATCTTTCCTAGTGTAAATCACTCAGTATTCCCTTGTTCTGTTCAAATAACTGCCTCTTGGTCTAGATACAGATATAGGCATAGAGGTTAGAATTCGCAACACATATGTCAGGGAACCAATTCGATGCATAACATGTTACCTGGAATGTGACTCCTGAGTTTAATTGAACTGGCTGGGCCATAACCTCCACGGATTTATCCTCTATCGGCACGAAATGTTTTCCCATTTGTATCACATTTTGGGCAACTGAAAAACAGTATGTAAGGGATTAAAGTGAAAATAGTTCAGAGAGGTGTACATTCTCAATTTGAACCAAATCATACTATGTCTCTTAAATCATACTATGTTGACTTTAAAGGGTGCCATTTTAAAATCTGTTTTAGAATGTCTAAGTGATAATAGTCATGCTGGAACCCTGATGGTATAGTGATTATGCGTAGGGCTTCTACCTTCAAGGTGACTGCTTTGAAACCACCAGCTACTTCACAAGAGAAAGAGGACACTTTTTACTCCTGTACAGCGTAACCATCTCAGACCCCTACAGGGGCAGTTCTACCCTGTCCTGTAGGGCTACTGTGAGTGTTGGGGGCGTGTTATCAGTAGAGCCCAGACCCTGGAGGATGTCACACTTGATAAAGTACAGGGGCAGCAAATAAGAGCAAGGCCCTAGCTGAGACAGACTGACACAGTGTCTGCAACAGTGGACTTAAACCACAATTGTGGCGATGGCATGGGACTGAGCAGTGTTCCTTCTGTTGTACATAACGTCCCTACGAATTGGAAACAACCAGACAGCACCTAACAGTACAACAGTCTAGTTGCCAGAATGGAATATCTTAATATTAAAATGATTGGCATCGGCAACAATTGACAGTGAAGGAAGGCTCCACAAGCAAGACTCATATTTTGAGAAAGAACCCTAATAATGTTTCCAGAATCGTTATCTCCGTCAAGCCAGAACCTCAGAACCTCATCCCTTCCACTGCGGACAATAGTGCCAGGTAATTCTTCTACTACTTTAAAGTATACTCAGAAATTCTCCTGTATTGAGTAAACTGGAAAATTTTCCCACGTCCCTTTCACACTTACAATTAATTTTATTTAACTTTATTACTTAGCATGATTTCTTAAACACACACACACACACACGCACACACACACACAAACCCACAGCTACCACGTCGATTCTGACTCCTGGCAACACTGTATGGAGTTTCAGAGGCTGTATATCTTTACGGGAGCAGACAGTCTCATCTTTCTCTTCCAGAGCTGCCAATGGGTTTGAACCTCAGACTCTAGGATTAGTAGTCCAACGCTTCCCCAACATTGCCAGGGCTCCTCTCTTAATATAAGCACCATGGAAATATATGTCTTCTAAGGGATTACACATCAAAGAACAAATAGGCTGGAATTCAAAAGTGGGGGTGAGGATGGACGGCCACATTTCATGAGTCTTTCTACTGTGGTTAACATGCTCTTGAACTCATTCAGAAGTAGATAGCCCACTATTCCGATCACCAACTCTCAACTCTAATTTATGCCTACAAATGCAAGCAGATGGGTACAATTATCCTGAAAATCATTAGAACACCAAACAGCCACTATCTGGCAATTTCTAATGCATGTAGGTAAATAATGATTTCTAACTAACTGTGTGACATATAGCCCATGACACATTCATTGTTCATACTGGGGGGATGCTTATTGTAATTTGCCACAAAGACAAGATGTGTTCACTCCCTATCTTCCTGTCTTCACATGTGTTTATGACAATCAGACAGTACCCCACAGCTGGAGGAAGAGAAACGGCCAGAAGACAGGGCGTCTCTATGTGACAACTTAGTCTCACTGCACCACACTCTGAGTCTGTACCTTGGGGTTTTTTTGTTTTGTTTTTTTGCTAATGATAACAGGCAACGACAACAGAAAATATCAGTGAAGTAATACTCAGATGAGGCTCTTTTCTTCCCCCGGCTCCGCAAAACCCCAACATCTGGAAGTCTGACGCAGCTCACAGGAATTGCTGGTTTCAACTTTTGTGAATGACGCTGTCAGAAGCTACTTAACTGCTATTTCAGTGCCAGTACCGAGCTGTCCCAAGACAGGGCCTTGGAGGCTTCCCAAGGGTGGAACCAGTGATGTCACTATTTCTGAAGCTCATCCCCATCCTACTCCCAACAGTTCCAGCTAATTCTGTGCAGAAGTTCTGCCTCCTACATCCTCAGTTAGGGCTTTCGCTAACATTCTGCTCACCACTGCCAACAACCATTGTGGCATTCACCCTCCTGCCCCTGTCCTCAGATACAAGGGAGAGGGGAGGAGTGAACAAAAGCACATTGGTCGGATATACTTGGATGTACATTGACTGGCCGACTGGAAGACGCCTTTCGTTCTTACTTTAATGTGGGAGCTACATTGGTGGGCCAGGTGTGGAGTCAGGGACTAGAATCTGAGCAGAAGTAAGACTTCTGAAACCATCTGATCCCACCCTGGGGCACAGAGAGTGGCCAGATAGTGACCTGCCTGGAAGGGTGTTGGCTCAGTGGAAAGTACAGGGGCCCTGAGGGTCTGGCTCTCAGCTCTGCCCCTGGCTGCCTGTTACCTTGCACCAGTGACCTACCTCCTTTCGGGTTTTCTGTTTCCTTATCTGGAAACGCCTAACATGTAGCAATAATAAGAGCTAACATTTATTAACTATTTATTATGTGCTGGACCTTGAGCTAACTAGTTGATGACCACTTCCCATTTACTACACAAAGCAGGCCTGTGAGGTAGGCACTATTCCAAAAGCTGTTTTACAATTCTGAGACTTAGAGTATGGTTAAAGAACTCACCCTAAATTACACTTGTAGAACGGGGCAGAGCTGATACCCAAACTCAAATCCTCTTCATGAAGGCACCCCAAACTCTGAACAGGGCCCACTATCCACAGCAGATTTCATGACCATGAAAGCCCACCCAAATCTGACCTCGAAGCTCTTCTGTCTTATGCCCAGTGAAAAACCCAGAGGGAAAGCACTTAACCTTCCTGAGAATCTGTTTTCTGAGCTACAAAATCCAGATCACTTCTCCCTGATCCTATTACTTTCACATAGCTCTGAGGTGTAAAATGAAATATCTGCACACATGCTCCAAGACCTGTGTAGAGGTCGGCTCCCCTAGAACGTGATTACTCTTCCTGTGACGGTTCTTATTAAAGAGGCCGGATGTAGTGTACAAGGGAATTCTGGCAGTGCTGGAGGATACGGGGTAGGCTGCTCACTCCAAGGTGAGAGGTTCAAACCCACCAGCTGCTCCGAGGAAGAAAGCTGAGACTGGTCCTGTGAAGATGGACAGTCTCCAAAACCCAACGGAAGGTCACGATGAGTCAGGATCCATTTGAGGCTGATGGGAGGTCTTTGGGATGCGGAGTGGAAAGAGGCGGTTAGTTAATGTGATACCCTGTGGGTCTGAGTTGCAGAGCCACCACTTTCTGATGAGGATCATCTTCAACATTTTCTCATCTATAAAATGGGCAGACGCCTATCTGTCTCAAGATATCACTATGAGCATAAAAGGGTGATTGTAAAAACCATAACGCCCTTACCGAATAGCTCTGAAAATACTTTGCAAGCCCAGTTGTTTTCCCATATGTAATGCGATCACACTTTCGAACAGAGGTCATACCTTCTGCACTTTCAAAGGTGATGAGTGCTTGTCCTCTTTTTAGTAGATAAGGAACTCTTACTTTCACTTGAAAAGCACAGGATGCATTCAAAGGGCTGTCATTCTCAGGATTTTTGATGGATACGAATTTCAACTTTTTTTCAGAAAAATTCTCTTGAAACTGATTCAAACAGAAATGTCTGATTAAAATCAAGCTAAGACATAACTTAAGTCCTCCCACACATAAGGTGATCCGATCATCCAGCAATCCGTTTTCCAGTTACAGAAGCCCACAGAACACTGAGCGTGTTCCTGTTTACTACCTTGCATTCTTCCCGGGTAAGACCACTTCGTCATGTAAGGATCAAAGATCAATATTGCCTACCTTTTGAGTCTAATAAAGCCTACATCATTCAGGTAAATAAGCACCTTTTAAGTAACAGGTGTGTCAGTATTAGACTAAAACAAAGGAGTCATTAGACTGTATGCTTAATCTCATTGCAAAAAGGATTGAAACATAGTCATGTGTGCTAAGGGTATTAAGACAGCAAATTCAAAAAAAAATTATAAAAGGAGGACTCCTGAATTTTATGTATTAGTATTTATCACATTTAAATTCTCCCTCTCCCAGTACCTTCCCACTCCATTACTTCTTGGCCATTACCAGGACTTGGGTTTGTAACAACGGTGTCAAGAAGCTCTATCCACAAGCATTGTTAGGCAGCGGATAAAGTTGAACCACTATATTGGGCCACTTGAAATCACCGAGATGAAAATACCTGTAGAATTACCTACAAATGAACAGGTGTTTGTATCTCTAGTTCCCATAACTGTTTCTCATGCTGAAATAAAAGGAGTTTTCCCATGGAGATAAGAAAGAAAGAGGGGGCTGAGCCCCAGTGGCGTAAGTGGTTGAGTGCGGGACTGCCGCCCGCGGGCTAGATGGTTCAAATCCAGCGGCAGCTCTCAGGAACAGCACTGGGTAGCGCCCACGACCACCAAAAGCAGTGATGCCCACAAAAAAAAAAAAAAAAGAAAGAAAGAAAGAAAGAGGGCTGAGCCCCGGTGGCATAGTGGTTGTGCGCGGGACTGCGGCCCACTGGGATGGAGGTTCAATTCCAGCAGCGGCTCCACAGGAGCAAAGGCTGGGCCTCCTACTCCCACCACCAAAAAAAAAGAAATATAAGATTAAGTCAGGTGACTTAAGGAGCACAACAGGGCTTTGAAAAGTTCATGGAGAAATGGAATTAATGGATAATGAAATCTTTTCACATATTTTTTGAGGCCATTGGATCTAAGCTTAGAGCTATTTTTTATCTTGCTGTGAACACTCCGTAGGATTTCTGAGTTCCCTAAGGCTGACTTTACCAAACAATTTGTAATATTTGAAGGGAGGAAAGCAGTGTTTTGTGTTCATGTGGAAATAGTCAGGAACTTCTGAAGCTGGAATTCTAGTCCAGGAAAGTGTGAAAAAAGTAATTTGCTTAAACTCCCAGGATCAGAGCTTCTGTCAACTATAACGTGGGAACTGGCCTGGGCTGACTAATTGCTAAAGGCCCTTCACGATATAAAACTAAATTATCCTGACTCGCCTGAGAAGTAACTGAGCTCGTAGGACAACCTTCTGCTGGGTGCCACCTTATCTCAAAAGACAAAAACCCTCACTTTTTGATATTCAATTTCCTACTCCCCATTTAAGAAAACAAAAAGTGATATGCTCTAAGCATTTAAATTGGTTAAAGAAAAATTAAATTTGATAATGAGTTGCTCAGAAGACAAAAAACACCACAAGATAAATGTTTTATCTACTTCAAATACACAAATTTTGGAGAATGTGAATGGTAAAAGTTAACATGCATCTAGAATTTTTTTACACTGTGAAATTTATTTAAAACCCTTTAGATCAAGAAAAAAAAAACTCCTCAGATAAGGAGAATAACGAACTTGCTAATAACAAAAAAAGGGGGCTGAGCCCCAGTGACATAGTGGTTGAGTGCAGGACTGCAGCCCACTGGCTTGGCGGTTCAAATCCAGCAGCACCTCTCCAGGAGCAAGGTTGGGCCTCCCACTCCCGCCAGAGGGCAGTGATGACCCCCCCAAAAATAGAACTTGATAAGACAACCCAAAATTTTACAAAAGTGATGGGGGGGTGCAGTGCTGACCCCAGTGGCATAAGTGGTTGAGTGTGGGACTGTGGCTCGCAGGCTTGGCAGTTCAAACCCAGCAGTGGCTCTCAGGAGCAGCACTGGGTAGCGCCCACGACCACCAGAGGCAGTGATGCCCAAAAAACAAACAAACAAAAAAAAGTGATGGGGAGTATCTTGATGTTGATGCAACTGAGTTAGAAATAACAGAAAAGGAAGCAGATCATATGTGTACAGCAGGGCGGATGTGTGCAAAGTGAACATGCAAAATAACCAAAGGAGTACCTGGAAGTCTCTGGTGTTCACTTGCAACTCAGCTTCAAGCTTTCGGATGTCCGCCTTCAGCTTACTAATGTTCTTCCTCGTTTCATCAGCTAAACTCTGAAAAACATCCAACAGTACTAAAAAGTTATATAACGCGGAACTCCTTTCTCTAAATGGATTCAAGAAGCTAACTGTCTCTCAACCTGAGCGTGACAAAGAAAGGTAGTAGACATTTTCACAGAAGAGCCCACATTTGCTGGCTGTTTTACATCAGTGTCTATCAGGCCTCACATACCACCAAACATCCCTATCCCTGTGTCCCAGAGGCATGGAAACAGAGATGCACCTGATGACAGAAGATGGCCCTTCTAGCCAAATTCCCATTTGCCAGAATTCCTTTTGTGCTGTTTTACCATTCTGAACTCTGTGCCTCTGGCTATAATCCAGTTTTGGAGGTGCTTCCCTACTATACGAGTAAACAGGATTACAGTAGGATTAAGACTTGACTTTACTAGTAGGCATGATTTAAAACACCATCCTTTGTTTCTTGGAGGCATTTTTTTTGGGGGGGGGGGGCAATCACTGCCTCTGGTGGTCATGGGCGTTACCCAGTGCTGCTCCTGAGAGCCGTCGCTGGATTTGAACCGCCAAGCCCACGGGCCGCTGTCCTGCACTCAACCACTTACGCCACCGGGGCTCAGCCTCCTTGGGGACATTTTTAAGACCTTCCTAGAAGATGTTGCTTTTCACACTACTGTTTGTTTTCCTTGGATAAGATAGATAGATATATATCTATATATAGATACAGATATCAATGTATAGTTCTAAGAAATCACAGCATCAGAAAGCCATGTCTCTCTTTCCTATGCTTTGTTAGAAGCAAGAAGGCCTACAGTGACTTTTGGACATGGTTGAGTTCTGGCTCTGGGTTGTACATCTGGCTCACCTCCCTTGGGACAGAGCAGCAAGCACCACCCCGTGAGGCATTCCCTCCACGTTTCTGGGTTTCTGTGGGATATCACAGCAAATCACAAGGTCAAGGGAGGGCGTCTACTCAAGGGAGAAGTGAGAGAACATACAGCAAAACAGCATCTTGGAAGCGGGGGATAGTTGGGACAACTTTCATTTCCAATTCCTTAGAACTAGCCTGGTATTAATTCTTCAAGAGAAATTAAGATCAAGAAACAACTTCTCTTCTAGACCAAAGGACGCAGAGCCAAGCCTTCTAAATCTGGGGTCAGTAATGTCTCAGCTCCTTCCCTAGTCATCTGGACTCTGACATGGCTTTTCAATAATTGCAGACACGTGTTAGTGTGAAGCCGTTGGAAAAATGAGCAGTGATTCCTATAGTACACAGGGTCCTTAACACACCAGACAAGGGGGTGAAGCTAGCTGATGCTTCCTTTCCCCGTGGGGCCTGACCAGAGAGGACTGCATAACTCTTAATTCCTAAGGGTAAAGCAAAGAAATCAAAGGGAGGGGAAAGGGTAGAAAGCAGTTAATGGTTCAAGCATTTTAAGAGAAAAAAAATGGAAAGACACTTTTCTTTGAAAAAAGAAATAGAAGTAAAAAGAGCTTAAAAACCCTATAGCCTTCCAAAGTACTGCTGAACAAGGATACATATAAACATGACTTACTGTAAAGCTTACACATATGCTTCATCTTAAATAACATTTCATAATTTCTCTTTTACCTCATATTCGTCTTTCCTTAATTCTTCACCTTGGTCCAACGTAACGCTGCTCTCTTTATCCGTAGCCATGATTCCCTAGTTATGATAAAAAAAAAATAAGTACTTTAAAAATCACATGTGCTTTATTGATTTCAAAGACAGAGAAAAAGAAAGAATTGATATACTGAAATATACTGATTAAAAAGAAAGGGAAAACATTTACCCTTAGCAGTGCAGTGAACTGTTTTAATATGGCCCTTGGAGCCCTAACCTGTTAATCCCATCAAAAAACATCTACCTGATGAGCATGCATAAGAAAGGGGGTGGGTGCAGGGTGAGGCACAATACTGATAGGATTCAGATGTGAGTGACTGTTAAACTAGGTTAACTGGGATAGCCACCCTTCTGAGTATAAAGTGCCACTTAGATTTTAGAAGCAAGAAGGGGGAGGTCACCACACCAGAGGCAAAGGAGGAGTGGCACAGGAGGCGCAGCAGAAGCAAGAACCACGGCATGAGACACAGCAGTGGATTTCTCGGCCCATGGGTCAAGGAAAGCTGAGTGCCTTCAAGCAGGAGGGTGGCTCCTGGAGCACTCACTATGCCTCTCAGCCCTTACATGGGCGAACTAGGTTTACTGACCTTCAGAAGGAGAGACAACAACCTGGAGCTGAGACTTATTGTGGAGTGCCCTGCCCTTTGGGCATTTATTGGCAGCCCCAAAAGAACTTTGTAACAGGATATAGGGCACATGAAGACGCAAGGACCAGAGAGGCCTGTCTTTAGGCATGACAGAGATGAGGCAACCTCTTACTGTGAGCATTTCTCACCTCAATTATAACTTGTTCACTTCCTCAGTAAATCCCACAAGCATGAGTATAATCTGTGAGTTCTGTGTGGCCACTGTAATGAATTACCAAACCCAGCATGAGAAGTAAGAGGCTGTGGGATAGTTGGGGGGGGGGGGGGGGGGCGGAGAGAAGAGGACTCAGCCTTCAACAGGTGTGGAGTGGAAGGAGGTCAGACAAGGCCCCAATGCCATTCACTTACCCATTAATTCAGAATGCTAATTTTAGAATAATGCCAATACAGAACCCTCTGTATTAGTAGTCCTTTGTACTTCACTTGACAGTCCTTATAATATGTAGTGGTTATAAACTCCTCTTTTGGGGACTATGGACGGTATGAAAGTTTCACGCACTAAGCTATTAGTTAAATGCTAGAGCTTCAAGTGCACACAGAGGCACCCTGGAAGAAAGGCCTGATCAACATACCAGAGTACAACCACTGAAAGTCCTCTGATCACGAGGAGCACAAGGAAGAGGAACACCTTCCACAACTGGAGGTGGTAAAGATTGTACATCTCTTCTTGATATGATTAACTGTTGAACTGTATGATATGTGGACGAAGTGACAAGAAAACTATTGAAAGGAAAAAGCACTCTGGAACACAGCTCTACACTGAGTCGAGCTGACTTGAGGGTACCTGTTAGTTTTTTGGTCTTCTAACCTTTTGAGTTGGGGTTTTAATGTATTTAGGACCACATCCCCCTTCCCCCCCGCCCACCCATAATGGAAAGAGGACTTCAAAATATCTTTCCTTTAAACCTACAGTTGTCGCAAGCCCTTCTCTTGCCCAAATCCATAAATTGGATGGGGAAAAGAATGACATCTTAACGTCCAATTGTTGCTCATTAAAACTTCAATTGTATTCTCTTCAATTATCAATCTAGAAACAAATGACACAAGTGGCACTTTATCCAAGTGCCAAAGGAGTGCAAGGCACAAAAAAGGTTAATCTCTTCCTGCATACAAATTTTGTATGGGATGAAGATTTTGTAGTTCAAAAATGGAACAAAAGCTAACACAACCATTTCTATGTTTTCAGAATCATGTGAATAGTCAGGCTTTAATACAATATTCTAAGATTATATCCCTATAAAAACAAACAGGAAATAAAAAAAACAGGAAAGACATTTATTCCTCTTTAATAATAAACTCGAAAAAACCAGCACAAGTTAATCCCCTCTAACTCAGCACATGGCGACGCTGTGTAGAGACCAGACATTGGTTTCTATTCCTTTTCCCCAGTGAAAGGAGCAGGCGTTCCTCAGAGCGGTGATTCATTCTAAGCCAGGGGCAGAACATAGACAAGATGAGACTGGAGAATAAAAAAGTGTTCCCAGGGGCTGAGCCCCGGTGGCGTAAGTGGTTGAGCGCGGGACTGCAGCCCGTAGGCTAGGCGGTTCAAATCCAGCAGTGGCTCTCAGGAGCAGCACTGGGTATCGCCCATGACCACCAGAGGCAGTGATGCCCACAAAAAAAAAAAAGTGCTCCCACCCAAAAGGGCATGGGATACAATGGTACTCCCATTAGCCAATCAGTCAGTCTATGAAGAATAGAGGCCAGGATTTCCAATCAGAGAAGATACTACAAACACAGAAGTGGGAGAAACACGGATGAAGCCTGTGAGTTAGAACAATCCAGAGCTATCCATGTCATCTCACGGCTTTGGGTAGGCAGAAATAAATACATATGTAAATGTGTGCATGCATATAGTCATATATCTACATACATCAATTTCTGAGGTCTGCCGGCTCAGAGAGCCTGGGAACAATGAACACACCCAGGAGCCAGATCTTGGAAATCCGTCAAGAATGAGGGCTAATCCAGGCTATAATCCCCTGTTGGAGGAGTTCTGTGCTGTGCTAATGGGCAGGATGAAGGTGGGATTCAGCCTCCACTTTAGGGGAGGGTGTAAACGAAATCACCACCTTTTGTTTTCTTTGGGGTACAGACTGCTGCAAGAGAAAAACCACCCCTCCATCAAAGCCGTCGCTCGGTGTGTGAGAGCATCCCAGAAACAGGGAACACAGAATCCCAGGAGAACCAGAAGAAAGCCAACAGTGGAGCCCATTCAAGGTCTCTGAAATGGCAGAGGCCAACACCAGAGACTGAGGCACTCAGACCAGGGGACTCAGCAAAGGAGCCATCCGGAAATCAGAAGCTGGGGCAAGGTGACTGTGAAACAGAACAGACAGGCACTATTGAGACTATTGGACCTCAAGCAGACTGTGGAGAAGGGCTTCCTGGCCCAAAGAAGTAACAGCCAAGGGACAGGTGGCCGAGAGGCTGAGGTGGTGTTGCTGTGGACCAATGACTGTGTAACGATGCTGACCTGCGGCTTTCCCTCCTAACCCCACAACTGTGAGTTTTATCTAAGGGATTTGTAGAGCCACTGCAGCAAATGACTGAACCCAACGGAAAGGAGAGCACAGGGGGAGGAATGGTTGGTGTCAGAGTAGGGTTAGGAAGGAGGGAGGGTGGGAGCATGTCTGACCTGTCTCATGGCAACAGGGCATCCAGAGAACAAACTATTTACACAGTGGCCCTCTGTAGGGTTTCTGGAACTGTGATTCTTTCTACTTGAGCTGTAGTTATCAGCTCCTCATTTTTTTTGAGCATCACTGCCCTCTGGTGGGAGTGGGAGACCCAGCCTTGCTTCTGGAGAGCTGTTGCTGGATTTGAACCGCCAACCCAGTAGGCCGCAGTCCCGCACTCAACCACTACCCTACCAGGGCTCAGCCCGGAACTGTGATTCTTAAGGGAACAGATAGCTTCATTCCCTCCTCTTGCCCCCCCCCTCCCCCCACCACCAGGGTGGCTGAGAGCTTTGAACCAACCATCTTGCCATTACCAGTCCAGTGCCTAATTCACAGTGTCACCAGGATTCCTTATAAAGAGAAAATGCTAACAATGTGTAAAACAGAAGACTGAAAGTTCATACTTACATATAAACTAGTACACTAGAATTTTGGTGAGGAAAGAAATATTTAGTTTCAAAATACTTATTAATTTCAAAGGGTCGCTTTAGAGTGGAGACGGCTTGGCTGACGCCACCATGATGAAATAACCAAAGTGAATATGAATAATGGGACAAATCAAAATCGTGGACCATCTGATAGGATGGACTCCGAAGAGCACAGTGTGACTTCTGTGATATCCCTGCCAAAGACGCATCGTTTGTCTCTAAACTTGAGGAAACATCAAAGTCAAATTGAAGCACATTCTGCAAAATAACTAGCCTGGGTATCTTCAAAAGGGTCAAGTTCACAAACACCAAGGAAGGATTCAGAAACACTTCCAGATTGAAGGAGACCCCAAAGACATAATTGTTAAATAAGTCACATGCTTCTGAACCGCCTCCTTTGGCTGTAAAGGATATGAGCGATGCTTGAGAAGGATCTGAAGATTAGAGAGTAATGTATTAATATTAGTGTCCTGGATTTTACAATTATGTTGTACTATAGTTACATCGAAAGATGTTTTTTTTCAGTTTCGACTTATTCTTTATTTTAAATTAAGAATTAATATATATATCATTCCATAGCTCAAGCACATCAAGTAAGCACTATTGTATGACCGTTACCACAATCAATTTCCAAACCATCTTTGTCTTCCTGGACTCCTTGATATCATCTCCCTTTTGGGAAGGAGGAGGGCATCACTGCCCTCTGGTGGGAGTGGGAGGTCCAGCCTTGCTCCTGGAGAGCTGCTACTTGATTTGCACTGCCAACCCAGTAGGCCACAGTCCCGCACTCAACCACTACGCCACCAGGGCTCAGCCCTACATCATCTCCCTTTTACACACACACACACACACACACACACACACACACACACACACCACTATTCCTGTACCCACCCCACTCACCCCCAAAACCCTTACTCTACTTGACGTCCCTATAGGTTCAACAATCCTGGGTTTCAATTACTGAGAAACGGGAAAACATAAAATACAACTTCAAGAGGGTGACCCCCCTCCCAATGACATATCACCTCTGAAGGACAACCTAGTATGAACAAACAAACAAAATACAGAAAATGTTGAAAACTACATCAGGTCCAGCATACTTCATAGGGAGAATCAACTGGCAAGGTTTTATTTTTATTTTTCATTTTTTGGCATCACTGCTCTCCGGTGGTGGGAGTAGGAGGCAAGGTTTGAATTATTCAAGTCAGGCTTATCCCTTTCATCTTCTAACCTCATCTCTCCAATGCACTCGGTTTAGTAACCACTCCTCCCTCCTCCCCCCTCAACTCCCGCCCCTCCTTCTGTTATGGATAAAGGGCAATCACCAGAGGCCTATGCCCAATGTCGTTCACACAGATGTATCTTGGGTTCTCACTGCCATCCATAGCATTTTGCCAATTGGATTCTCACAACTTAGACTCTAACACTATTCCCTCCTTTGACTTCAAAGTATCTGATTTTCAATCAGAAGGATGCTTTTTTGCCCCTTTACTTTAATAGAAAGTGTACATTTAAGTATTCTAGGATGATGGGCCAATTACATTCCCAAATAATTCAGGAAAAAGAAAAGTTGGACTGTACTTGCAACATTCCTATAAATTTAATATAGTTCCAAATTTATAGACATATGTATTATCTATACACACATGTACATACACACATATATGTATGTACAGCGAAATCTGTGAAAGTCAAATTTGAAAGATCAGTCTTTTCTTCTTCTAGGTCTTACTAGTTTTCCATTTTCAAGAAAGAGCAATCTGATTCCTTTTCTTTTTTTTTTGGGGGGGGGGGGTGGCATCACTGCCTCTGGTGGTCGTGGGCACTACCCAGTGCCGCTTCTGAGAGCTGCAGGATTTGAACTGCCAAGCCCACAGGCTGCAGTCCCACACTCAACCACTTACGCCACCGGGGCTCAGCCCTTCTTTTCTTTTTTCTTAAAAATATTTATTTATTTATTTTGGGGCATCACTGCCCTCTGGTGGTCATGGGAGCTACCCAGTGCTGCTGCTGAGAGCCACCGCTGGGTTTGAACCACCAAGCCTGCGGGCCGCAGTCCCGCATTCAACCACTCACGCCACCGGGGCTCAGCTCTTGACTCCTTTTCTATTGTTCATTTTAGTGGGAAACATTTGAATTGTCCTTCTCTGATAAGTTTCCACTTTACCAGGTTCCAGTTTTTGCAGGTTTACAGTATATATTTTTCAACACCTCTCCACTGTATCGACAATTGCAGAATGCTCAAACAAACACTCTTCCAAGGTCTCACCCAACCTAACCCTCCGTTCCAAAACCAAAACCTCACTGCCACCAAGTCAAGCCCAACTCAAAGGGATCCTATAGGACAGGGGAAAACTGTCCATGTGAGTTTCCAAGACGATCTCTTTACAGGAAGAGAAAGCCTCGTCTTTCCTGTGGGGTGGCTGGAGGATTCGAACTACTGACCAACATGTAACCACTACGCTGCCGGGGCTCCTCAGTTACTTCCCTGTTTTAGTGAGTAACTCTGACTGGGTCCTGGTCACCCTGAGCCTTCAAACAGGCCCCCTTTTCCTTTGTGCCCCTCAATTATCCTTTCTGCCCTCTCATGTGTGATGGCTACCTGAAAATATGTACCTTTCTTCAAGCTCCATCCACCTGCCCCCACGCTCTTAAGGACTTTCTGATTTCCCCAACATGTTACTTCTACCTTGTTTACCTCGTTCATGTACCTGTGTCATGTTCCAAGACCTGATGGTAAAGAATTTGAGAGGAAGAATCATATAAAAAATTTCATTTTTCCTTCTTTGCTTTCTTTGGTTTTTCTTGGCCTGTCTTAGGTTTTTTTGTACAAATAGCCCGGGGCTCACACCACTCCCTCGAGTCCTCAGATGGAGATCTCTGCTTTGTGGGAATCTGGGCCCTCCTGGGAGCTTAAGCTGGAGTCCAGGCCTTGGCTGGAGCGGCAGCCTTGCTTTGTGCCTCGGTCTTGGGCCAACAGAGCTTCAGGCCTTTGGCAATACATGCCTGAGCCTACTTGCCAAGTGTGGTGTGGGTGATGTACGCCAGTTGACAGAGCTAGCAGTTGACGCCCATTGGTGTCTTAACTTTGACCTCCTTGGGCTTCACGAGAGTCCTGAGAAGTCTGGCACAAGCATCCCTGGCCTTGGTATTGTTGGCCTGCATTTTCTTTAGGCCCCTCTTGTTCTGCTTCTTGAGGAAGTGCACCTTCCTCTGGAACATGGAGTCCATCCCCTTGGGAGACTCCTATTATCGTGACAGGTTTTTTGATGCCATTCCTGTGCCAGTTCCAGGATTGGCATGTGTGGTCTGGGAGCTGGCGGTTGTCTGCCCCTATACCTGTTGCTCCTGGAGCACCAGAGACGAGAAGAGCCATTTTTCCTTTCTGAAGTCCACCCCTGTATTGCATTTCCAGAAACCAACAACTCTTACATTGCTTAGCTACTCTTTTTTTCTTTTATGATCATAAGACCAGGAATCGTGTGAGCTTTTGATGAAGACCTTGATAAACTTAACTTCTATAAATGGCCCCCGATGTAATACTCTCAGGACTTCTCGCAGTCTTTTTATAATCTGGATCTTCCTTTCTTTGCCTGAGAAAGATATAGAGTAACAGTCTTTCTGGGAAGCATTCATGTGGCGGGCAGAACAATGGCCCCTGAGACCTAGGGAAAACATGAAGCTGGCTCAGGCCCCAACAAGGTTCCATTGTTACATACGGGTCCCCCTGAGTCAGAGGCTGCTCCGAAACAACCGCGAAAAGGCAGAGCAAATTAAAACCTCACTGCCAGGGAGTCAATGCAAACCGAGAGTGACCTCCTGTGTGCTTCCAAGATGGTAACTGTTGATGATGGGAGGAAATGGCTTGTCTCCTGCGGGGCTGCTGGTAGTTTCCAACCGCCCAAGGCGAGTGCAGCCTCAGGAGCAACCACGCCACCACCCGGGCTCCTCCAGCTCCAAGGCGACTGCCAGGAGAAAGAAAGGTGCTCTACCCCAATTCCCAGAATCTCTCAACACGTGAGACATCAAAGGGAAATCAAGACAGAATTCAAGGCTGTTTATCAACTGGTTTGAGAATATGGATTACTTTTATATCCTAGATGATCAAGGTTTTCAGTGTCATCATAAAAGGAACATTACAAAGGAAAGGAGAAGCAGAAAGGAGGCGGCTAGGCAAGACAGGACCACAGAATGATTTGAGAGGTGCAATGGTGCTGGCTTCCAAAATGCAAGCGGCCACCAGGCTGGCAACCCGGTGTCTTCAAGGTTAGCAAAAAGGCAAGAAAACAGACTCATCCATCAATCTCCAGATTGCCACCCCTTTAAGTTTAACCTAGTGAGATGCCTATCAAGCTTCCAGCCTACAGAACATTAAGGCCACAACTTTGTGTGTGTGTGTGTGGGGGGGGGGGTGTCTATGAGAAATCCTTATTAAACTATCAAAGTGTTTCTTAGCATAGCCTCCATCTCAGTCTGTACATATCTGAGTGCTTCCATCTCTAAGCCTTCCCTGGAAAACTCTGTGCTCTTCAGTTTATAACGTGTCAACATGGCAGTGTGGGCATCTTCAGGGAGCTCAAAGTCGTGCTTTGAAACCTTCTTTGACTTGGAGGAACAAAAGAAGCTAAAGAGGACTGCAGGGTGAATAGGGAACCAGCTCGGAATGCAAGGCTGTAGGGCAGCCTTTCCCAACTTCACAAATGAGCAGGGGCTTTATCATGAAGGGGGGAAAAATCCCTTGGTGAAAATTTCTTGGCCTTTTCCTCATCAGTTTTCCATCTTCTTAAAACTCCTTCATAATAAACCCTTGTGAATTTCCTGTGTCCTTTGAGGAAAATCTACAAACACTCTCTTCGGAGTTCCGAATAAACAGTCGCCATGACCTTCTGAGAGGCACTCTGGACCGCTAACCTAAGGTCAGCGGTTTGAAACCTCCAGCCACATTGTAGGAGAAACATAAGTTCTCTCTACTTCAATAAAATGTGACAGTCTCTGAAACCCACAAGGGCAATTCTACCCTGTCCTATATTGTCATTATGAGTCAGAGTTGGCTGGATGGCAGTGAGTTTGTTTATTTGTGCGTTGTTGTTTGAATTGGGTCAGGGTCCAACCTTCTGAGCCAACTTCTCTGCCTTGAATCTAAGTGGCCCATGGGATCCCCTCAGAAGCCACTGCTATGACCAGACCTAATCCTTTTTCATATTGGTACATCCAAGCCTGGTCCCCAGTTATGAGTCGCTCCATCCGTGCCAATCTTGCTTCCTGATGAGAAAGCTCAGCCTTTGATTTCCCTGATCCCCGCTCCCAGCACTAGGAGTATCCACGGAGTGAGAGCCACACTTCCAGAGCAAAGTTGGAAGGCAAAGTTCCTTCCCATTTGGAGATGCCCCGGAGACCTTGACCTCAGTCTCTATTGCAGCCACAGTAATGCCACCGCCTTCTTCCACCCGCTTCTGGACTTTGGCCACAGTTTCATCATTTATCAAGATCGATAGCTTTCCCAGTCTTGGCTCATCTTTGGGATCGTCCCAACCTTTCTTAAAACACTTAATCCATCTAAAAGCTGTCCCCCTTACATTTGTGCCCCTTGGCAAGGCTTCAATGAGCTGGGAAGATGTCCACAAAAAGATGAATTTTGTAAAAAAAAAAAAAAGCTATTAGTCCTGCTCTCAAAATCATTATGCTGGCTGAGCCCCGGTGGCGTAGTGGTTGTGCGCGGGACTGCGGTCCACTAGGACGGAGGTTCAATTCCAGCAGTGGGGCTGGGCCTCCTACTCCCACCACCGGAGAGC